>JAYRBW010096914.1:0-43182 GCA_036023295.1 Invenusta paracnida | reverse complement strand
CTGCAGTATTGTCTGAGATATGCGAAGTTGAACATTTGTATGGGTATCTGATACCCAGAAAAGAGGACAACCGTTAATCAAGTAAAATTTAGTAAAATATTCGCGCACATGAATTGGAATTTATTGCAGTCATTAACTATTTTATACAACAACTGATCACTTAATGTTCTTGCTTTAATACTTTATATTTGTTATAATTATTTACTCTTAGTTTATGCGGTGGTAGGTAAGTAAGATATCTGCAGCTCATATAGCGTGAAACTATTCATTCAATCTGCATTTTCAATTTAGTATTTACCTAGAACATTGTCTTGTAAAATTATAATGTTTATGGAAACAGAATTAAAGTGTACAAAAATCTAACGCCCTAAATATATTCCTATAGCTTAGATTCAATTTGAAAAGGAACCACATTTTGGTCCTATAACGAGCATATACATTAAGTCGTGAAACATATAATTGCGCAAATTATAAAAATGTATTAAATATTTAATTGTACATACAATTCAATACAATACAATCAGTTCTTATTGCACATAAACCAAACAGTTTTTTATGGAGATGAGTCGTTGTATATATTTCTATGTAAAGCTATTATTTTAATTCATGCGAGGCTGCTACGAGCCGTTAGCATAATAAAGGTTTGATTGTATATATATAACTAGTACAAATAACAATTATTACAAAAATATTCTGGTTACCAGCAACGTTTTGGATAAACTAGAAACATTTAAAGTACATAAACAAAAACAATTTTTATTTATTTATGTGTTATTATTATTATAGATTGCCATTTAATCTGTTAATTTAAAGGAAGATAAACATACATAGTAAATACTACTAGTAATTTAGTAATTTACTATTATTTAAAGAAGGATAAACATAATAAATACTACTATTAATTATATTTAATTAACAAAATAATTAGCAATGCAAATACCAAAGTTTTTTATAGCTATAAATTTACTCACCCATATTTCTGATAGTCGAGTTTGCTCGGAAACAGCTTCTCCAAGTTTGATTCTGCTTTGACATACACGTGGATGGTTTCTGAATATTTTTGTCGTAGACAAAATCCCCCGTGAATTCGAGTGATTCACACTCTCTGTAGCAGTACCATTCGTACTGTAGGGAGTCTGTATCTCCACGATCATAGAAAATGTCCTCGTCCTTGCTACATTTTGCGGTTAATTCAAGTTGTCGCATCCACCTGTAGCTTAAAGGATTTCCGATGCTAGGACCTGTAACGCAAGGTATTACATCCCCTTCAATTATGTCAAAAACGAACTCTTCTGTTGTTGCTAAAGAAGGCTCGTTTAGAATATCTACATTTAAGACAACCTTGTACTTTTTATTGGCTTCCAGTGAATAAGATGGTAAGATTAATTGACTAAGGTGACTGTTCATTAGAGGCATCGTACTCCAAAATCCGGAGAGTTGCTCATCAAAAGTTTGAAAACCTGTCTGAGTTACTGAATGATTTTGGTTGTTCGAAAAAAATGTTCTTAATGTTGGGGCATTATCAAGCCACACGCCACCACTAGAAAGGTAATATATAGACCATTGTACTTTTGAAGACGTGTTGTAACACAAGACAATTAATTGCGAATTAAAAACAAGTTTTTCCATACGTTTACGTTGAGCGGGCAAAGCTTCCGTGGCTAAATCTGTCTTGGGATAAGTACAGGGGCCTTTAGCAACCGTCAAGTTCCATCGATGTGTAAAACTAGAAACATGATTCCATCCGGTAAATGTGACTTCTCTAACACCGAAATAAGCTAACATTGTTTCAAACTGTAGGGATGTGGCAATAGACCCTCCATTTAGAGATTCTGTGTAGGCCGCTTCAACTTTTGCACTTCTTTCTACGTCGTAGTAAGTAGCTAATCCTGCTGCTGTGCAAACCGACGCCTCCCCAAAAACTATCCGAGATGTTCCATTCATAATTAGACCATTCCAATTCTGAATATCAAAATCGTAGCAAGCCAATGTGCCCATTGACCCTATTTTGAGCATTATTTCATATGGTGTTTTCATTTCATATGCAAAATTTGAACTAGCTACCAAATCTAATACACTCCTGTAAAGGATTATTGTGCTGTTCATAACATCATAATCAAATGGATTTGAGACATTTACTGAAATAGAATATACTCCAGCTTTCTTGAAAGTGTACATCAGAAAAGGATGAGTTACTATCTTAAAGGGTGTTCCATCACCCATATTCCAGACGTATGTAAGATCTGTTTCGTGGCCAAATTTTGTAGTAACGTTGAAATATAAAGGTTTCTCCATTGGGTAAATTGGATTTTTGTCAATTGCAGGATCACCGCTAGGATAACTAGGGTTAAGCTGGACTATTTGGGCTGGATCTATGATTTCCGAGAAAACTGTGTGACTGTATAAATAAGTAACAGAACTTACTAAATTATAAATTGTGATGTTGACATTAAAAATACCAGGTGTACTATACGAATAAGGATTTGTTAATTGACAAAATGTAGTTTCTGTCAGCGAATCGCATAAGTCTTTTTCGACTCTTGAATAAGATACCTTGTTTACGCAGGCAAACGTTGAATTGTAAGAATTACCGTCTCCATAATCAATTATATAGTTTGTACTTGTTGGCATTCTATTTGTGAAAGTGTCTGTATTGAGGCAAATAGCAAAAACTGTCGTTGGTGTTTGTGTCTGATTCTGAGGACGAAGTAAATAACGATGCCCAGCACCCGTGAAAGTATAATTTATCGCTTCAAACTGAACTATTGTTGGTTGGGCAAGATTTAATGTAATATTGCTAACGGAATTTGAAATCGTTATTGATGGATAATAGATACCAACAGCTGTATAAAAATGACTCACTATTAAATTATATGGAATAGTTTCGTTTGGAAATAATGTCATGGATTGTCCATTTCCAAAATCTATTACAAGTGTTACTCTGGATCCCCAAACTCGCGTTATGTTAAAATTAGTAGATTGATTGACAGTTAAATGGTACGAGCTAGCCGAAAATGTTACGCTTGTCAAAACGTCATCAACATTTATAACAGCTTGTTTAGTAATTGACGAGACCAAATTGGAAAATGTTATATTTGCGTAATAAGTTCCAAAATTTGTATAGTCATGACTAAAAGTCAAACTATTCATGCCATTTGCCCAATCCCCTGATGTTGTTGCAGTACCTTCTCCAGAGACTAAATAATACGAAACATTCGTTGGAAAGTCAATAGCTGCGCCTAAATAATCCACAGTGAATGTTGCATTTCCGTTAGAAGATCCAAAAGGTCGACCCACATATGCTAAAGTTGTTAAATTAGTTGTAGTATCCAATAAAGGATTTTGAACTAGAACTATTTGCGTGTAATTGTAAATTTCTATTCCATTTGTTAGTGACACTTGCGTTTCATAAACACCAACGAAATAGTAGCTGTGTGAATAATTAATTGACCCGTTTCCAGTGTACCAGTGGTCGAAATAATTGACTGAACTGTTACCATCTCCATGATCTAAAGAAATATTGAATAAAACACCTTTTTGAAGTGTTATGTAAATAGGACCTAATGCAGTTCGGTTTAATATTGTTGTTTCGATGAAGCTGACATTGATTCCTTCAAACATTTCAATTAATACAAGTTCAACCATTTTTGTGACTGGATTTGAAACGTAGTTAACTGCTGTTAATGACAAGTTATAGTATCCATAACCTTGGAAGTAACTGATTGGTAGATTCCAGGTTAAGTTTTCAGAAGTTAGATAATTCGTTATTGAATCAGCCGTGACAGAATTCTACAAAATAGAATATAAATATGAAATATAAAAAATTACAATTTATTCAATAAAACGTTGTACTAATACTTTATGGATACCGTCTATAGAATTTATTATAAAATTAACGAAGAATCTATGTTTCATAAAAAGTTTTTTAGTATTATATTAATTGTTAAAATGTTATATTAGCAATCACAATTTTTTCACTGTTTGGATACTAACAGATTTTAATATTCAATAATTAAGTGGCAACAATTAATTAGGTATTATTGATATTTTGAACAACAATACTCACTATATATATATATCTATATCTTCTAATTTCTGAACAACATTAAACATAGAGAATTTCTATTTTGTACTAGTTAACACAGTCTATAATAATGTCATGTTAATATTCATGCATTTGTTTGTAAAATATAAGAGCAAATCTACTGCGGAGAAACTTTTCTAACACCCTGTATATTATATATCATGCATAAATATACTTCAAGCAAAACCCACCGTATTTAGTTATATGGTTACCTATAACTTACATTTTTAGTAACACTTCCATTGAGTGTTATGGGAGATCCAGTGGTGACGGAGATCGAAATTGGTATGATGTCAGCGATGAAATTATACGGAGATTTAACAATGTCAAAACTTGTTATTGGAGTTTCGATGTGAATTTGAATGGTCTCGTTCACGTCGTTCAATGCGTTTTTAGCTTGTACTGATATAGTTCTTGGCGTTGTTGTCCCGTTCTCCGTAAATACATATTTAGTTTCATAGACAATTGCTGTGAGAAATAAAAAAATTGCGATAAAGTAATATATTAAAGAAATAAAAATGTATTTGACGTTTAATAAAAAATATATATATTGAAGAAGTCAATATGATATGATGACAGTAATTTCATATCATATACATGCCTTTGATAGTATGCCTTTTTATTAAATATCTACTTAAGAGATACACAAATTGTACGAAATAACAACAAAGCTATATATTTAATTATATTATTATATATAAATCAATTACATAGAATAAAACATATTTTACTGTGTAATGAATTTCAATTCGAGCTGCATAATTCACTATTCTTCAATTATATCACAGAAAAATAACATAACATTGAATAAATTACAATAACAGTAGATATATAAATAGAGTTATGAAGTTGAGTTTTAATTCATTATAGTAATCACGAATCAATCCTAAAATTATTTAAAGTGGTATGAAATATGCATAAAATCAATTGATTATTCACATGCAAAATAATATACAAGAATAACAATTACCATCGCATCCATTAAAATCAAATTTAATTGCATCATCACCAGCCGATGGCTTGCGAAAACGTAAGTATTGAACGCGAATTGCCGAAAGTAAAGAATGTGTTACAGGAGTTGTCACAGATTGGGAAATAGTAATATTCTGTAAATTTAAAAATAAATAATTTAAAAACCAATGTCAAAATGTATGTAAAGTTCGTACACTATGCTGATATAACTCATATACCGCAAAGTGGGACTATTCTCGACAGTTTTAGATAAGTTCAACCTCTTCTATAAATTGCAGTGAAATTTAAAAAATTTCTAGTAATTACTTCATTTACACACCGGTTCTAATGTGCATATGTTATGCATAACATTTTTTTGATTCAGCTTCTACTATTTAATTAATTTGAATTAATTCATTGTTCATAATAGCCCTCCAATTATGGACAATTCTAATTTCAGTAAACAGATGAAATTTATTGTATTTTAAATACAACTAAGGGACTAAAGACAATAAAAAGGAAAATAGAATAATACATAGCAAATAATATTTGAAACGATTGTACCAATAAGTATATAACAAAAGTTACGATTGAAAGAATTCAGAAACGTTTTCTAGCTAATCAAATGATAAAAATTTCGATTTTTTTAAATATTATTGCATTGATCGTTAAAACAATGGTATAGGTATATATTATCACTTACGGTTTCATTTTAAAACATTTTAATTATTATTGTTAAGTAATGTGAATAGTATTAACACTTAAAAGTGTCCTGAATAACCCCGAGTTTTCCCGCTGTCCAGAATAGCCCCACTTTATAGTACCTCATATATGCTGAAAATATAGAGATCAAATTGACAGTTGTTTTCAGCAAAAACTAATTAGAAAAAATTTGGAGGTCTTAATATCCGAATTAATTAAAATTGAGGTTGATCTTAGTATTCTTCAATGTAAAAATATTACTATAAATATAGATTAGTTATATAACTAATTTATAATTATTTTTTTATTAATAGGTATAATTATTTATAATGTGCCTCCGAGAAGGATTAAGTCCATTATACACAAAAATATTACTACAGTGACATAGCTTATAGAACTATCGTACACTGACACTACTGTAAAACTAAAAGATCACATCTAATTTTAATATCATTGGATTCACAAAGGCCTAAGTTTTCGTTTGGTGTGATCCATCGTTATTTTTGTCCCCTAGATTTGTAAATATTCGTATTTTTATTTACCTACACTCAGTCTACTATTCTAACCCACCAATAAAACTGAACGTTATCCAGCTTATTACTATTATTGTTCAATCTATTGAATCAAATAATAGATTATATTATTTTTATTTTTGAGATGTCCAATCACAACGGAAGTAGAGTCTATATAATCGACTATAACGTAGACTCTAAAAATAAAATTATTTTTACTGAATTATTTATTATCTCATTTTCCAGTATCCTATCCGTTTGACTTATAGCAAAGATAGCCTTTGATCACCTTTAGTTATGATCATGAAACATGCTTCGATTTCTAAATGCCTAAACCTTCAGAAAAACAAAATTTTTCTGAACTCAACCTCTGAAAAAAACGAATGAAATTGTTGATTGACGAAACTAAAACGAAATGGATTAAGAAACCGCATTAACCCTATCCAATTAACCCTATAACCCTACATTGTGCCCTCCCTATGATTTTAAAACTTCCTGTCGGAGTAGAGATATGAAATTTGGCATATACAAATAAACATATTTATTTACTAAGAGTAAAACAACTAAATATGTAATTTAAAAGTTTTGAAAAAATCTGAAAAATATTTTTTAAGAATTTAAGTTGTGGAAAAATAGCAATAATCACAAATATTATAATATATTATCTAAACAATAATGTATTATTATTAAGCATCCAAAAAATAAAATAATATCATTGATTTTGAAAGTTTGAAGAATTTTTTTGATTTAGTATACAGTAGTAAATATAGCGCTAAAGTTATAAAAATATATTTTAGGAATAGTCACCGAAGCTTATACTGCTCCATTTGTTTGTTGAAAAATCACAGAAAAATATTGCAGTGGGGCACAATGTGCCTCTTCCCCTCCTCAGCATGCGGGGGTTTAGCGGTGAATAATTTATTAAAAACTCCATTACAAACACTTTTTCTTCCTATACCTTCTGCTGTCATTTTGCCATAGAAGCTGCTAAATATAATTAACAATATTATTTTCTTTCAGAGTTTTCTAATAAAAGCTGAAAGGTCTATATTATCCTATATCAAATCCAGGAATTCAATCTTTGAATCCATTATCTTCTACTCCGCCTTCCACAAAGATGTTATCAAATACTTTGGAGACTCCCAATTCGATTTCATTCTCATTTCCTCTTCAACTTTGCATTCTATTATGCCATTCTTGAGATTCTTAAAATAAACAACAGTTAGTAGGAGTCAAAGATCTCGTCCGAAACTACTTTGTGGTTTTTTATATGAAATCACTCGCTTTAGAGATTTCCGCTTTCCAAATTTCTTTTTCAAATGAATATCTAAGTAGTAACAATAAATCAAATGAATCGTATAAGGAACTACCGGCTACTCTCTTTCTGTTATCTTTAGTGCTTCTGAATAATCTAGGTCTTGTACTTTTTAAACGAGCTTCTAGTAGTCCTTGAACAGTTCACAACAAAATATACATTGTGATTAAACTCTCAATTTATCTTTATTTTTGTCTCAACATTGACAATTCTCATCCGAATATTTCAAAGCCAACAACAACATCCTTCTCTGATCCGTTGCCGCTAATAATTAATTTGAAAACCAGCACCGGCAATACTAAGACAACATTATTTTAAAGATCTTCAATTGTGGTATATTATAAACTTTGAATGATTCTCTTGTTAACTATGATAAATAAAAACGAAATGGCTAACTGTCAACGAGACATAGAAAAATAGAAACAACGACACGTCCTTAAATCACGACATATTGAAAGTGGAGATTGAAATATAGAAAACGATAGATTGGATAAACAAACTAAATAATAAGAGTAAAATATACAAAGACATTTGTAAAAAGAAAACCCATTTATAAAACTTTAAATAAAACCATGTCATAATTCCCCATTGAATATTTAGCGAGAACCATTGGTTACGAAACTTCCATAAAATAATGTTTCCATTATTTTAGATATATTCTGAAACAGTATAACCATTTTGACTGTAAGCCATGGTGCTGCGATCCTTCTGAAACAGTATAACCATTTTGACTGTAAGTCATGGTGCTGCGATCCTTCTGAAACAGTATACATACATCTTAAAACAATGCCAACAAAAGGGGAGGAAAAGAAATTCACAATGAATGTACACATTTGTCAACAATGAAGGTGATTTCTACACATTTCATAATGAATTTTGTTTTAGCTTCATTCGTTCGCCAAATAGACACTCAAGAAACAGTAATTTTAAACGTAAAAAAAAAACTCAATAAAATTCTACCAATGCAAAAAAGAGGGACCATGTGGTTACCTTTATAAGTAAATTTGTTTAAAAACTTCCATATACGGGAAACCGAAGTAATATTGGATCGATCGTCTGTACAAAAAATGCCCATGACAATGTCCACAAACGGCACTTATTTATTTCTATCACCTTTCTCACTTCTTATTGGAAGACTAATACAGCCACACTTCAAAAATTAATCCATTTAATATATTCTTTCTTGGCTGCACGACATTATATAACAAAACTATAATTACGTGACTTCTCATCCATCTTTGTATGTCTTTCTGTTCATGTTTTATTATATATGTTATTTTTCTTCATTGCTCTACTATTTTTTTAGTAGATTAATATATTTACCTGGCGTACACAATGTCCTTTCCATATATACATACATATATGTGTTATTATTATTAAATTTGTACGTACTAATGATTAATATTATTATTATTATTCTGTATTTAGTTAGATATACAAAAATAAATATTCTTCACATGTTCTACTGACAAGATAAAACGTTCTTGACTGTTAACATTATGATTTTTAAATATTTAGCTTGAGATGTTTCATTATAGGTAAATTTGATGGATGATTCAAAGTGTTTTTTGGATGGGTAGACAGAATAAAGCATTTAAAAAGTAAAAATCATGTTACTTGATGTAAGAGATGTAAGAAATTATCCAATGGTAATGTATACGAAGTAAAAGGAACATACAAAGCAATTTTTTTTTCAAAGACAAAGTAGAACTTCTAAAATATATATTGGAGGAACTAAAATACTGAAGATTTTCATCATCTTCAAGATTATTCATTAAAATTGAATATTATTAAAGTTTCAAATTTTTCAAATTATTAATTATGTATATGACTACAGATTACCATATAGTTAGTGGTCCATTCACCCCCAGGAATTCTGAATTCGACTTCAAAATTTGACGAAGTTCTGCCTGCTTTTGGTATGCCAGCAGTGACAATTTCGTAGATATCTTTCTGACGAAGGAAGTTCACCTGAACAAAGTGACCCGAGTCAGCTGTATTTCCTGTCTCCCAACCATATGTTGTTATATTGGCGAGATCCAGACCAGCCTTCAAGCTGCTCACTGATAATGTATAGTCGGTGAGATTTTCTAGCAGACTGGCTCGACAGCGTGGCTCTAAGTATGGATTAAAAATTGGTAAATTTAAAATAATTTAGGTGAAATTGTGTGGCACAAATATTATCATATATTGACTGAAGATGTACGACCAAACTTAAGTGAGTGCTTATGCCAAAAATTATAAATCTATGTTGGAAAGTAATTACAAATATAGATTTTATTAAATTTGATTACATTTCTAGTGATTTTCTGACAAAGATATAACCGAAGCATTTGAAAGTTACATATATACATTACAATGTTAATCACATTTAGTACTATATTTAGTTTAGCAACCATACAAATCATATGAACATTTCATAATTAAAGTAATAAAACAAAATAATCTACAGTTAGCGGTTAAACACTATTCATCAGAAATATTTTCTTGCTTATTTAAATGTGCTTATTAGTGACGCCTCTATATTATGATTCCTACATCATTGGCAAGAATGATCAATAATAGTATATATATGTATAATCCTTCAAAGTAAGTTTAACTCTTAGTGATAGTATTACTAATCAGTGGAATAAACCTAATTTATATATTACTATAATCAATATTGGCTAAATTTACTAAATGACGCATTAAGTGACTATAATTTGTCTCTCTAAGTTCAAGTTGTAGATACCGAATATCTATTAGATACCTACTACTAGCAAAAAAGGACTGTATTCCGATATATTCTAATGCGAAAATATGTATTTGTTAGGGTTATAGGGTAAAAGCTATTAAATGGAAATATAAAACGAATAATTTGTACACTAAATAGATTGATCTATGTAATTAAATTTATAAAAGAGATCATACACATCTAAACCTCATTTATTGTTCTTGGCTATGAAAATGTTTAAAAAATTGTTATGATATTTAAAATAAATTTTGACAAGATTTGTAATTAATAAAATATTTCTAAGACTAAATTCAAATTCAAATTCAAATTCAAAGTATTATTATATTTATGATATTTGTTTGTGCTATTTAAAATATATATTTCGTCCGGGCATATCGTCCGGGACATAGTGTGTATTGTTACATGCTACGGACAGTATTCTCACTAAGCTGGACTCCAATAAACATGTTCCTCTTGTGCTTCTTGATTTGTCAACAGCTTTTGAGACTATTGATCATAAAATCTTGCTCTCAACGCTTCATATTTGGGTTGGCATACAAGGCACTGCGTCTGAATGGATTTTGGACTATTTATCAGACCAAAAATTTTATTTTTATGCCAATGGCATAAATTCTAGACCACACAATCTCAAATATGGTGTACCGCAAGGAAGTATCCTTGGCCCACCTTCTTCATTGCTTATACCTGCCCTTTCTCCAAAAATAATTTGGTCATTTAAGTTTCTTAGTTAAGGACTTTACTCGTACTACAAGACAGTCGTCGTCAATCACCCTTCTTTACAAAAGATCCAGGACACATCGGACTGGTGATCGTGCTTTTTCAGTTGCTTCACCTCATTTAGGGAACAATTTATCACGTTGCCTTAGGGACACATCTGACTTAAAAAAGTTAAAAACCAATTAAAAACGTATATTTTCTCTCCCTAACATTGCTTGTCATGTCAATATTGTATACATGTTTTATTCTTTAATCTCTGCTTGTACAGGTAACGTATTATTTTTGTTTCTATGAAGCGCTACTGACATTGCTTAAAGAATTTGCGGCGCAACATAAAATATTATTATATTAATATATAGATATTATTTCCTTATTTCAGTACACTGCAGTTCATATATTGAAATTCTTTATTTCCATGATAGTGCAGGATTAATTTAAAACTAAAAATCGCTATATATTTGACTATTTTAACATAGTTTAGTAATATCATAAATACAATACTAAAACTCAAGAGTTGGTACTATACAAAAACTATACTCTAAAAATATATTTAAGTAAAACATTTATTAAATATGTTAGGATTTTATTTTTTGCAAACAACAATATTTATGGAAATTGGTGGTTTTTAAAATGCATTTTCGTATCAGCGATTAATAATAGCAATGTTTAAATTGTATGTACCAAAGAATAATACAGACTCAGCTCATTCTTTAAATAACGATTAAAAGGTATGTACATTTTTTCGTAAGTTAACCATAGACATATTAACATTTCAATCATTGCACGCATTAATTACGAATGAAACACGATTTGGTAGATAAATTATTTATTTATTTGAACTTTTTGGCAAGTTCAAATAAAGCTCAAATAAATATGTGGCTGATACAACTAATAAGTATTTAAAGGATTCAATTTAAAAGACTTAATTTAGGAAACATTGAATAATTAATTAAATAATATTGATTTTTCACAGTATGACAGAAAATGTACAAGGTAAAAGTATAATTATATATTACACAAAAAGTGCTCAATCTATGCTTGTATTATATTTCGGTATACAATTTAACAGCATTTAATTGTAAATTTATGTTTTATAAAAAGGATCATTTTTGTTGTATTTTTAATTTTAGTTACAAATTCCTAAAACATACATAAATAAATAATAATGATATTTATTTTGTAATGTTTTACATAAATATATTTTATGGATTTTCCTTTTTTCAAATTTCGTAAGGTTTTAGTACTTATTTATCGTAGGATAATTTACTCAGGTATTCAAAATCAGCCTTATAACATTTTTCCTTTCTTAAGTGTGTCTTAATTCTGCAGGACCCGGTTGAACCTAAGTCGTCCTATTCAATTGTAACTAATTCTTAACTGATTTAGGAACCAAATTTAGATGGGTTGCCCCAACTAACCCATCCTAATCCTATATTAAGTTAGTACCGAAATCCCAGTTAACATAAGTAGACCAATTTGGTGCAACCCATTTGTCTAAACTAGCTAGGATAATTAAGATTTTCGTTTGGTGCAAAGTGGCAACCTTTAAGTAATATTGCTTTTATAAAACACCATCTTGTGATAAACGTTTGTTATAATACGTATGTTACCTGTTCCGATGGTTTTCATTTGATACAGGTCTGAAGTTGTGTTTCGAAATATGTTAAAGTGGGTTATGTTGAGCTGCTCCGTGTAGAGGTAACAGTTTGTTGAATCAAATTCAGCTGCTTTACAGTTAGTGGTAGAAATGCAGCTTCTGAGACACGCTTCAACATCCGGCGCTAAAAATACATTAAATTAAGTATTTTAAATAATAATACATTCTCTGTCGAAACATTACATATAAAGATTCAATTTTTGGGGTATACATATATTTGCGTTACAAAGATAGCATAACATACAATTGTATGCATAACTTATATTACGATCGTGTAGCAGCTTATCGCTATGATTAATTTTGGTAAATATATTTGTACTCTCCAAAAATGTTTTTGGTATGTTATAAAACGATAGTATTAATGAGCGCACAGTTTGAGTAATAATTGCACAACTAACTTAGTTACAAGTAGATATTCATGATCAAAATAGTGTAGAAATCTTTGTATTGAACGGAACAACTGCAATATTGTAATAATGTTTAATAATGAAAGTTAATTAATAAATCAAGCATATATTATACTTACTGGACGTAGGAATTTTTGGAGTAATAATGTACTGCAGACCTTCAGACTTCATGAAATACTTTAATGTTTGATTACCCGTTAAATCTAAAAGAATAAAATAAATACTCAATTTAAAAGTAAAATGTCATACTAAGTTTTTTTTATTTTTGTTAGATTTTGTATAGTTCATATAATATAGAAGAAAGAGCTGCAGTGACCAGAAATGACAGATGAGAAATCGAGTTCCGCATCGACTCAATTTAAGTTTAACTTCTTTCCATCTGAAAGTTACTAAATAGTTGAATTAATATAAACTTGTAAAGTTATATCATTTAGCAATAAACAGGCTACACATTTATTTGGTATCCGTAGTAAACCAAGCTTGATTTTATTTCTATACAGGACAACTACATTTTTGTACATACCTAAATATATGAATTGAAAGTTAATAAATAATTTTTAAATTACATAACATATTTTCTTCATTATTTTGAATTGATAGCAGCTATTTATTACAAAACATCGGGGGGTTAATTTTAATTTTTCTTTTAAAGTAGGCTTTTTGGAATTGTGGCGATTTGTTATACATATTAGGAATATCATACTTTTATTTCTCTGTTTTTATCTTTATATGCGTAATATTCACAAATGTAAAGTATAGCCGTTTCATGCAACCAGAGGTCTCATTAAAAACTGTAAAAAATTGTTATCTATGTTTTCAATGTACAAATGTATATATGTACAAAAATTAATAAACAATTATAAACATATGCACAGATAAGAAGTTACTAAGTTTAACTAAGTTAGTTGAAATATTTAAAATGCTAACCATTAATTTCTATCCACTAAACTTATAATGCAATGTCCAATCTAATGCAATGTTTCGTGACTTTTACACCAAATCCATAGGAATAGCATCTCAAGCAGCAGTAATAATGCTATTCTTTAAATCTTGCACAGTTCTAAGCTCATGTCGCTGTGTCCGCACTTTTGAGAGCAAAAATAAGCAAATTATACAAAAGTCAATAACCTATAGATATCTGTGATTTTCGGTGGCCATAAATCTAGTGCAATGGGATGCTTAGTATTGTGCTTTAAGCAAGCAACTGCAGATGCCCGTGCTGTAAGTCCTCGCGCTTGCTGTCAACACCAAAATGTAGCATTCATTACTGAAATAATGTCAGTAAATATTATAACATTGCATCTGTTTAGTACCTTTCCTTTGATACAATGAATATTTTCCGGTCCAGCAGCATAACCTTCGACAAAACGTGGCTGCATATTTACCATTTCATAACCCCGACGCTTAGCAAGCACATCAACAACGGATTGGAAGAACTAGAACACAAAGCCAGACGTGACGAGGCTATTCAACTTAAAAAGAGCCTCAGAAACTATGATATAAGAACCCAAGAAAAAAAACTGTCTTAAAAGAACACCAAACAGAGATTAAAGAAAAGAGGATGGAAAATCAAAGTTAAAGAAGAACTGAATAATAGATACTGGAATATTAAAGAAGACAAATTCGCAGAAGCTATCAAACAGTGCAGTGGATAGAACATTGCAATCATAAAATCAATGCTATAGTGAATGAAGATACAATGAATCAGAAGACAACTTGAAGATGTCTCTATATAAAAATTAAACAAGAACAGCAACTGCGACATCATTAGGTAGGCAATGGTCACCAGTAGATCAACTTTGCTCATCATTCTAAGCTGATGAAGGAAGAGATGAAAGGACTGTCGAAGAATAAAGATAGATGAAAAAGAGCTCGAATCGCATCAAATAGCAAATTTAGTCTAAATGCTATAAAGGACAAAAGTCTTTTATCATCAAGAAGACTAATAATACTCTGTAGGACGCTCTTCTTTAAACAGTATAATAATCGGCATTGGAAATCTGACAGTTGATTCACCTTACAACAAAAAATACATCAACAAAATGAATGTAATTTATTTATATAAATTAGTTTGCTTTTTTAGTTGGTTAATAGTCGGCTAACTTCCATTGGCTAATTCTATTTTTTTATTTTTTTAGCAAATTGTTACCATTCTAATATAGGCACCCAATTAAATTTACTTAATTAAAATATTTAGTTTGTAGCATATATCTGAAATAATATCTGTCGTATTATAATTGATGGCATTAAAAAGTTATTACCATGTGATCCGTCCAAATTAACCTCCGATTGTCCAGAGACGGTGTATGTAATTCCATTACCTGAAATTAAAAACACGATCATTTACACATCTTCTCAGATTTTTGTAATGTAATTTCGTTTTAATCTTATTAAAATCAAACAGTTTTATATTTAAAAAAAATTAAAATAATAGGAATTTGAAAATCAATGTTTACATTTGGGTCGTTACTCGAAACTTTCACAAGCATAAGTCGGGGTGAGATAATACAATTCTGTCACTCGACGCTGTATTATCTTCCGAAGATAAGATAAACAAAAGATAAAAAGATATGACGATTCTCGGAAATAGCGTTACTCGAAGCTGTCATAAGTATAATTTAGGTTTCAAAATAGAACATCCACTATGCGTAATTTTTATGACTGACCTTTTCATATTTCGATAAATCTATGTATATGTGTATATATTTAGAAAAACTTATATTTATTGATATATTATATTTTAATTAAATTACTCGGACAATATTTTTTCTATATTAATAATTACGAATAAGGTTTAATTACTGTTAATTAATGTTTAATTAGTTTTATAGACTTTAATTATTCTAAACAGTTAGTCTACAAATACGATATATCTTGATATTAAATTATAAAAAAACATCACGCTTTTATAACAGGAATTGTTCGTTCTAATAATAAAATAAATAAATATAACATTACATTACATTATGTACACGTATTTACACATACATTTAAAAGAATCTTTACGCTCTTAAAAATAAAATAAAAATGTATAATAAATATACCTTAAATCAAACGTGTAAATGATGCACAAATATTAGCATGTTTACATAAATGTGAACATGCTAGAAGATATTATTAGAGACACCCAAACAATGGAAACAATTGATGTGACCAAGTCGCGTTTAAAATTGTGCGCCTAACTCTCTTTCTCTTCTAAGTTAGGACTGTGCAATGATAGTTTCGAGCAACAAAATCTGAAAAAAGGTATTAAAACACTCTGCTAAGTTTGCTTATGATTATGATAGCGTTGAGTAACGACCCCCGAAAAATTGTACTACGTCATGTCACCCCTTAAAATTACCGATCAGATGAAAGAGAACTGCGCGAAAAAGACGCTTTTATCCGTGTGGTCATTAGTGGTCACATAACAATCCAATTTCAGGAAACTGAGATTATGTGCCGAAATAAGACAAATTGATGATGTCATATCTCGGATGATGATGTCACAGAGCTCAGCTATTTTTTTCACATTTTTATTTCATCAGTGTTATCATGTTAAGGGGTTACATGACTTTATCTGATTTTAGAAAACTGAGATCAAGTGTCTGTCAAAATAACTCACAAAATAACTGTCAGAAAATGTTATAAACGTCTGTCCATATTAAATACATATGAAAAATTACGAATATTTATCTACATGCACAAGAGTTAATGGTTAATAGTATTAATATGTCTCCTTGGAGTTCTAAAACCTATAACTATTAATATATTCTGTTTCATACTATAGAATATATTGGTAATCCTGAATTACCCCCTTGGTACCCCCTGAGTTATCTCTACTAAACATTAGTACCTACCCCCTACAACATCCCTAAAACCCTCAAATTAGCCTGTTACAACCTTCCAGTAATGGAATAAAAGTAATCAATGATTCTAGAGAGAGGCTCAGTATGTCGAATGGTCAACTTGACGAGCTTTCATAACGAAGATATTTGCTCAAGGATAGCTTTAGGATTGAGAAGACCATATACTAACCTCAACAATTTTAATAATTATGATTTGTTTCTGTGCTGGAACTATTTTTTCTAGAATTATTCAAATTAAATTTTAAAATCTTTGCATGTGTGATAATTTATATTCAAAATATACAACTTTACTATTTTAGAATATACATTTTTACAGTTGGTATAATGGCGAGTTTGACAATTCTAATGAGAAACATAATATGACATCACTTACCTTTCGAAATTCCCATGTATAGCGTGGCATTGACATTGGGAGCGATAACTAGAAAGTTATTGAGTCCAAGTGTTAATTCCTCAACAAAAGATACAACTACAACTGTTTCCTACAAAATTAAGTATATTACAAAAATAATATTATTTATAAGAAAACAATCTTTATTGATATATTATGTAATTAATATTGATTTCAATTTTAACAAAGTATAGAATTCAAGACATGGCAAAAAGAGAAAGAAGTTGTGGAACTGGGTAGAGGTACCAGTCGAAAAGAGAAACCATACATTAGACTGTGGTTCATAGAAAATAATAAAAGTCAGAACTACTATATCAACAGAAGAGTTGTATTAAAAAAGATGTTCTTAATGATTTTAAAAGTATTTCATTTTTTAATATACATTGTGAAATATAGGTTTGATATGTTTTACTAATATTTATCATTCATTGCGATCGATGTAAATATAATTAGTTCTGTTGATAAGTACCGCTGATAACTAATATTTTAGTACACAATATATTACTTTCAAAAGTATTCAATACTGCTGCATTTAGTCATAAAAATCCAATTATTTAATAATTACTCAGAAAATCTGTAAAGAATAGAATTTCATAATATTTAGGTAACTATTGTTAAGTGGACACCACGCTAATTTATAGTTTTCTAATGTTCCAACATTGGTATATGTATACGATAATTTTTTTATCTTAGGAAATAACTTCTAAATAGACATTTAGAATATAAAACTATCATAGATATTTGTTTTAGTATACCAACATGTTTCTTGACTAATTAATAAATTATGATAGTACCATGATTTTAGGACAATTACTTAAGACAATATAACATATCAAATATAGGTGAAGTATAATATAGTATTTAGCTAACTTTCTTGTATGATACTGTTAACTTACGTTGATGACTTTCTGACTAATGGAATTTGAAATGGTAAATGTAACATTAGCCTTCATTTCGTAGTCATAGATAAAGGAGATGTTAGGACTAGTTGATTCTAAAATAGTTGACCCGAAGCTTCCAAAGTTGATGGTATATGTCACTGGACCTGATCCTCGCTGTATATATATCTCAAATTGATATGGAACACCAACAAAAGCTAGAAATCGAGCAAAATAAAACAATTAAAAAATAATTTAAAAACAATCATTCATTTTCATTCAAACATATAGAAATCAATCTTTTGTAACTATTACGATGTATAATGAATTGTTTACCACGTTGCGATTTTCATATTCAAATCTATAACAGTAGTATGGTAGTGCGTTTCTGGACCACCTCCCTGCCCACCCCTTTCCCTTCCAATCACAATCTAGTAAACATTAAACCAAAGGATAGGGTAGCAAGAGAATAAAGGAGCTAAAAGCCTGTTACAATTCATTCTATTTCTTGCGAGCTACAGGACGGTCGTCTATCATCACTCTCTCTCCACCCTCAAAAAGGAATTCTCCTCGAAATCTCAATTCATCATCAAGCAACAGCATCTACCTGTGATGCCAACAAATACAGTGAGACCCTATTGTGTTGGCAAGATGGGTGAGCGGAGCATTCATATGATCAACTTAACTACCACTGAAAAAGGCGCCTCTCTACTTTTCAAATCACCAGTCTTTACAAATTTCACGGGTCCGCTAGCCAGAAGGAGATAATCCGGTTCCCTCAGGTCATGGATGAGTCAGTACCGGACGAGCCGCGAGATCATCTATATGAACCAATTGGGTTGGATCGAATTCACGGCTCAGGAAAAGCTGCACGGCCCTCTCTTCAGAAATGGGCTCTATTACTACTCTTTCGAAATCTTTGCGAGAACTTTACTTGGCTTCACCAGATCTACACCCGACTTTCTCACCTACCGCAGACATTTATTGGGCTAAGTTAAGCTCTACTGCCTCTGGATTCGACCGGGAGAGCAAGCGATTGATCAAGATAAATGACATGACAGGACTCGGACGATTCTAATTTCTGTTACGCTGTAATGGAATCTATATGGGGCAACATGGAGATGGAGATCATGTGGCCAGTCTCAATCTCAGAGTCGTCAGATTCGATATGAGCCAATTGAATCACTATTTGATGTCTGTCTCACGACCGATACTCTTTCATCGGGGGACGCAGCAGTTTCAATTGTGACTCCTACTGCTCAGAAGAAGAAGACAGTCCCTGCTACACAGAAGAAATCCGCCCTAAAACGCTCGGATGCGATGACGAAACTGGATTTTATTCAACGGTGCGATGCAGAATTTTTCTGTACGGTGTTGATAGATGATACGGAAGACTTTGTGATTGATGACTGGTTTGTGGAAATTAATACGTAGCTACGATTTATCCATAGACTGAGGTCATGGTTTATCCCTAGACATAAGGAAATATTCACTAGGTGATAATATAAGTTTGTCAGTGTGTTTTCTTCAATTGTTTTACAGATATAAATATATTTTCCTTTACTGATGGTTTTGATTGAATTGACAAAGAACATCTCAAATTGACCAACTTTCCATTGATCCCCGGAACATCTAAGTTGATCTTATTAGCCAGCTGTATTGTATAGTGAGATAGTATGTTTGTATGACTTTCTTTGCCCTCCTCATGCACATTACTTGGGAGAACAATGAAAAAGCCATCACTCTGATTAATATGGGACATCTTTCACCCGAGTTAATTGGGCATAGGGTATCTAAGTAGGTTTTTCGCATGTATAACCTCTCAAGCGCAAAGGGGCTTGTTTATGCACACCACTACTACGTGTGCGAATAACCTTATCAATACGATAATTTCATCACGTGCACTCACTCTCTGCATCTCCTGCTCATAAAAACTACCCTTCACTATACTGCCAGACAGAGAACGTAGTGTATAGGTGACGGAGTTGTACTTTGTATTAATAGCGTGAACCAGAAATTCTTCCTCACTCTAGTTGGGTAGATAACCCTTTTCAAAGGTGGCTTTGTGTCTGGAAATACGCACCCGCTCGTCGAGTTTATACTTTGGTTTCCGTTTAGGCTTTTTCTTCATAAAAGTGCAACCAGACATCTGTCTTATTATCCAGAATTACTTGACTTGGCGCACGACCAAGTATACATACGATGATGACTTGTATTATAGGAGGTCAATAGTTTAGGAAGCAGTTCCAGCCACTTGTATGTGCCCTGTTTAGTAAAAGCACGCCACATTTTCGATTTCAAGGTAAGATTAAATCTTTCGATCATGGCCGCCTTGTGTGCAGACTTGAAACTAAATAACACCACTCCATGAGTTTCACTGAGATAATTACGCTCTAGTCGGTTTTCAAACTCGAGACCCTGATAAATCTATAGCAAATATGGTACCCGTCCACCGCTTAAGGCATATAACTTTTTAAAGGCAAATACAAGTATCAATGCTCCTGTGTAGTGTAATAAATCAATGTTGAAGGTATTATCAAGTGTGCGGTCACCCAGTATGACTTTTCCTTCAAAGTCCCATAGGAAAAAGTCCTTTGAGATTTCGAGGTGAGTGCCATTGTGAGAGTGGAGAGAGAGAGATTGATGATAGACGACCGTCCTGTAGCTCGTAAGAAATAGAATGAATTGTAACAGGCTTTCAGCTCCTTTTGTTCTCTTGTTGCCCAATCATTTGGTTTAATGTTTACTCGATTGTGATTAGAAGGGAAAAGTGGGGGCAGGGGGTGGTCCAGAAATGCACATACAATATTACTTATAATCTAATATATGGGTTATCTTGACCCTATCAAACTAATGGTCAAAGGATCTAACTATTTCTACTTGGAATATTTTTTCGATTATTATATCAGTAAGTCTTTTATTAATAAGTCTTTTAGAAAAAACAAAATAATCTATGGCATATAGGGCATCGTAAGTGCGTTATGAAATCTTAAAAGTAGCATCTAAAAGACAGAATTCGTATGTATTTATTTATATTAAAATTTTATATCTTAACCGCCTGGTATACCGGAGGGGGGGGAGGGGTAAAGGTGGAATGGGGAGGCACATTGTGCCCTTGATTCATTATTTTTGCTTTGAATTTTCAATGAACAAATGGAGCAATATGAGCTTCAGTTACATTTCCTAAAATATAGCTTTATAACTTTTAGGGCTAAACTCACTAATGTATACCATATAGGGTGGTCACGTGACTATACTCACTAATGTACACCATATAGGGTGGTCATGTGACCTTTGTGAAAATGCCGCTTGTGTAAAAAAGTATATATTCCTTAAATTTTCCAATTCAATTAAATTCTTTTATCTTTTGGATTCTTAATAAACATGAATTATCGTTTAGATAGTACACTATTTATTGTTTGTGATATACTTCTATTTTTTTCAACAACAAAAATTGTTATGAAAAAAAAAAAATTCCGGATTCTTTCAAAACTGTATATATATATTTTTTCTAAAAATAAATATTTGTGTTAAATATTTTATAACAATGTGCTCCCCCCCCCCTCCCCCCCCTATGTACGGGATATGGATGGGTAAAATAGTCCTGTATGAAAAGTAGGGTTAACATCTTATGTAGACAAAATATTTCGTTCAAATTTGAAAAAATAGAACTGTAAGAGATATTTCTCAACGCAAAACTTACTTTTCTTCGTTTTGTTTAGTCTACATATATATTATATGTATTTCAGATATTCATTTTAATCGATACCGAACGTTACTACTTATCAAGAGTTTATTATTTAAAATAAGATGCATCTGTCAGTTATTTGTATTTTAAATGGCAACAATTAAAATAATTAAAATCAGAAAGAAAAAAGTTTTGCATGTCCAAATTATATAAAAGATTGCATTTTGAAGTTCGAATGAAATATAAAATATGAGAAAATTAAATAAAAGCCTAAATCTATCAGAACAAATTCTACCTAGAAATTATCAAAATTTATTATATTAAACTTTTTATTATATTTTTACAAATATAAAGAAAGTCTAATTTTCAAATCGCAATTTTTTTCATTAATTTCTATTCTAATAGTTACATTGACAATACATTTGATCAAGAAAACAATACATATATATTCTTCTTGGTCCTAATTCATTGTTATATATAATTATGAGGCCTATAAGCCATGACTTTCAATTTTTAATTTTCGATTTTTATTCTTTTTGAATCTTTCAAATCAGTGGACTAATATTACAATATCATATAATAACTTACAAGTGCCGGAAATTAGATATATTGTAATAACAAAATAATAATACATAAAACTGAAATAACTTAGAACTGTATAATAATAATTAATAATATACTAGAAATCATTATGTAAAAATATTTTTAAAAAATATACTGACAATTATACAAAATAATTATTGTTTAATTTATTATTTTACTATTATTATTTATATATTTATTATATGAATATATTTATAATTATATTATCATCGATAAAATATTAAGATAATTATTTTCAGAAATTATAAAAACTAAACATTTTATAGTGATCCCTTTATTTCTGCGTTTCAATCTTCCACCAATATCTCGAATCTTGCATTTCGTATAAAGATGTTCAACTGTATGTTCCACCAAGTCCCTCATATCTTCGATAAAATTTCGTTTTTAAGTATGGGTGTTTTACGTACAGGAAACTCCAAAATTACAAGGAAGAATTATTTCGTTACAAAAACCGATAAAAGAAAAAATTAATAGACTCCAAGATGAAGATAAATAAAGATGCTTATCATTCATAACTTACCGAGTCCTTTGTGCAAAATGGTAACATTTGATATTGGTATGAAAACTTCAACCTCATTGTTGATGGTCTGCGAGCTTGGAATACTGGCGGTGTTGACGGTTAGACTAGCGTTTATATAGCCCGACTGAATGCCAGGGTTGGGTATGTTACTGATGTTATGAGACGAGGTGTTTAAAAAGACCGCGTTTAGCGAGGTGCGCACGAGAGCATACTCCATTACTGGCACCTCCGACTCCATTCCAAGTGACATGTTGATGATAAATGGTGTTATGTGTCTGTCGGAATACCCACCTGATGTAAAAAAACACACATATATTATATAGAATTCTAAAACCTTATTTAATAAAATGAAATATTGACATTGACCTGTATTTTAGTCGGAAAGAATGCAGTACACTTTAGAAACTCAAAACCCTACATTCTCTTTATGGAATTTCATTCTGCAATGAATAACATTTCCATATATAAATTACTGTGATAGTTCTAAAATAATGAAGATACGTGCATCTTTCTTAAAATTAAAAGAAAGTTTCATCAGTAATATAACATGTATAGCAACATTAGCAGAATCTTATTTTACGATATAAAGAAGCACACATATTGGAAATAATAGTTTTTTATTAAAAGTATACTCTGACGAATTCTCCGACCCGACAGGAGAATCTGTTGACAGATTTAGTGTGAATACAAAAATGCTTATGCATATTTTGTACATGTTTTAAACACGAAAAGTACATATAGGATGATTAATAATTACAATTTTTACTAAAGTACTTAATAATTTATCCTAAGTAGTACATTCTAACATCAATTTTTTAGTTTCTACCCCATTTATTGTACGATATGTGCTACGTCACAGGTACAGTGGAATGAGAAAGATTAAATATATATATCAATGTACTAAAGAAAAGTAATTTTTTGTTTGGACCATAGAAATAGACGTATTTGTTGGCCGCTTATTTGATAACCTAACCCTAACGCTACGTCTATTTCTATGGTTTGGACACAAATCACTTAATTAGTATTTTATTTTCGTAATCAGACTAAAATTATAAAAATATAAAGCTTCTAAAATTGGATATTTTACTAGTAATCACAAGAGGGATTTTCTTTAGAGATAAATGTAAGAGAGTTCTCTATAAAACTGAGTGTCTAATTTTTAAATCTATTGTATCATATGTGAAGTATAAAAGTACAATTACAAATGAGAAAGATCTAATTTAGGTTTATTTGCTTTAAACATAATTTTAAAATATGTTGTTTTGAAGATCTAATTTAGGTTTATTTGCTTTAAACATAATTTTAAAATATGTTGTAAAAAAATGTTACAGGAAAAATATTTATAAAAGATATATTTTGTTCTTTCTGCACGTTGTCTAGAAATATACCTTTATTTAATGTGAACATAACCAAACCAAAAAAACAATAAAAAAACATTCTTTACATTTTCGAAATGTTAAATTCCGAAGACATGTGCTGATTTTGGCTGCGCTGATCGTAGCTTGATAATTTTTACCTTTAACATTAGTAAGTAAAACTATGTTATAAACCTAATATTTAGTCATTAATTTTTGTTTAAATAGATATTATAACTTTTCTAATTTATACTTGTCTTACTTCCAGAATTGCCATGTTAAAACTCTATATTATATCTTTTAAATTATTACAATCTTCTTTTAAAGGAAAAATTGAAATATTTTAGGAATAACTCACATTTTGGAGATAACAAAAAATAAATACTTGCTAATTAATTTAATAAGCAATTTTTTTAAATAAAATTCTGAAAGAAAATATTTAAAATATTTCATAAAAATCTATTAAACATTGTTATTTTACTGCAGCAGCATTTTACAAGTAGTATACAGAATATTGTTACGGCAATTTAAAAAATCTATAGCAAATGTATGAAAATTTAGTTATTAGGCTTTGTACACCATTGAGAAGGAAATATAACAATTAATTATTAATGTAATATATAGAATTAGATATAATTAATTTTTAAAACAGTACAATACATCTGCGTTATACGTTATAGGAGAAAGCAACATGTATGCTTACTCAATGAAGAGTGAAGAAGACTCGTGTAAGCATTATATATTAAACGGGATATGTACGTCTGAGAGGAGAGTGTATGATGTGTGAGTCCAAGAAGGTCATCTTTTTCCAAAGTTAAGTATTGACTTGGTGTTAAAGAGTAGTCAGCTTGTCCTCCAGTGACCGTCAAATTAAACTGAAAATATTGATTATATCCAGGCATTAAAAGAAAATGTTGGGAAACTCATTCATGAGTGTTAGAAATAAATTGTCATTAATATATATAAAAATAGTGTGAATATATACAATGTAGAGAATATATTTCCGTTCCGTTCCGTTCCGGAAATATGTCGTAACTTATTTCCGTTTATGTAGCATATATACACATATATATGTATATACGTATGTATATATATAGTCATATAATTGTTAAATGATAATAAGGTTAAATTGTAACATATTAAATAGTATTCAGTAACTATTATCAAAACATTTATATACCATTAGTTTAAGTTATTTTAAAATTTTAAAACAAAATATTTTTTTTTTCCAAAATATATATTTTTATATGCAAATTCATACGAGTATTATGTTGCATGATTTCAAGAAAGAGTATTAGCTTAAATTGAAGCTATATTTTTGTATGATCTTAATAAAACACGATTTTATAGATTAATTATTCGCACCTCATTAACAAAGGCGTATTGGACTGCTTCTGGCTGACGTGGTATCCATTCGGAGGTATCTTGAGTGTAAGGTGCGGTAAGGCTGACGCATGCATCCCGAGTAATACTAAACACAAAACTTGAGTTACATAGACGATTTCGAGAAGGATGATATGTTAAAAAGGAGCAATTGTGTAGACCAAAAATTCCGGTAAGACTGTGGTTCACACACAGTTTAGAAGCGTAGCAGTAGACTTGCCCTTCGGGACAACTAGGCCGATATTGCTGTCAAAATGAGAGGAAAAGAGTGATGTAGATTATTGTGACATACATTTAAGTACATAAATAATAATAGTAGTTAGGGAGCTGTATACTATCCCAAGGACTATTATAATATATGCAGTATATGGCCTACAATCGAATAGGCCACTTTCCAACTGAGCTCTCGCCAGCAGACAAGAATCTCTCATTTTTTATTGGCCAAAACGCTATCAATTGACACCACAAAAGTTTTGCTTAGCTTTTACTTAGTAATTGTTAAAGTAAACATTATTTAAGGTGAAAACTGTGAGTGAACTTCATTGTTTGAGATAAACTATGGGTAGAAAGTGCAACGTTGGAAATTGTACGTCAAGATATTCATCGAATAAAGAAAAAGTGACTGACTATGGTTACCCGGAGGATTCGTTTGAACGAGAAGCATGGATTAATGCGCTTCCAAACATTCCAAAATTTCCAATTACTAAATTCGTTGGAATTTGTAGAAAACACTGGCCCAGTTATGTTTATATGAAAAAGATAAATCGCTGGCTTGTTCCAGCATGCCCGCCTTCTATTTTCCCTAAATTTAATATGTCTACATTTCGACAAACTCCTCACCAAAGCAGAAAAATAGACCAACGAAAGGTTTCTTTGTCAAAACGGACAGAAGTACCAGATGAACTAAAAGCTTTCAGTGCATTAGATTGCATTAGATATGTTGTCACTTGACTGGAATGCATTTTTAAATTCACTATCTTAGAAGGAATTTATTCAAGGACTTCTTATTGTACCATCGATCTTGGCCGTTGACATTTATAACATAATTGACGACAACGTAGATTTCACAGTTTGTATAAAAAGGGATTTTACAGTGAAAGCAAAACGAAGATATTATAGTAGTTCTTGACTATCCACACCAATTTCACTTACAGGTGGAGAGCTCCCACCTGTCTATCTCTACTCCCAACCTCCCACCTCCATTTCAATCACAGTGTCTCCCTTTTATACTAGCCGCTCTACGTACCTTTACGCCAGTCCTTTTTTTCTTTTAGATACCCATACATTTGCAACCAAATACACCAAAGCACCAAAGATAGACAATATTGTAAGATATTAAGTCCAATACAATACTCAGTTCCACAATACAAAAAACATATATTTTCTGAAAATTGGCTTACTTAATGTTCTCTACATGCACTGCAAATATTAATAAAATATCGAATGGATTCCCAATCATCTCCTTTCAATATCTATTTATAGTCAATTTCATTACATGTGGGGGTACGGTAGCTTTCTAACAACTGATTATGTGCGAATGAGACATTATGTCAGGATCGAGGTTAAACTGTAGGTATATTATCATATGTATATGTCAAATGAGAACACAGCTTCTCTGAGCATAATTTGTAGTTAATAATTACAACACAAATTGGCCTAATTTATGACACTTAATATGAAAATTGATTGTTTTAATAGTAATTTGTGTAGTACTTTGTCAAAAACATATCTACATTTGTTAAACTACAATGTCACTAATTTGAAGTGCATAATTTTATCCTAATCCTTCGATTTAGTTATTAGGCATACTATTTTCAAAACAAACTTGAATAGTAAATGCTCCTGCGCCATAATTTGGCAAGGTTATTTTTGTTAGTGTTGCATTGTATGGCATTGGTCTTGTTATGTCGACATAAATTGTTGATGGAAGAATAGTTGCCGATTGTTCGGAATAATTTCCTTTAGGCTGCTTTAATGTAATATCTTGTGCGTCTGAAATTTAATAAGTACAATTATAAAGTGGAGAATAAAGAAAACAATTACAGCAATTTAATAATTATGTAAATATATACACGGTAGTCAATAAGAAACAAAATCGCAATTTGTATTTTTTTAGTGTTATGATTATTTTTTATAATTATAATTAACTATATTTAACTTCAATTTTATAACATACAACTAAATAATTAAAGAGAATACAATTTCAGTTAATATATACAGTATAACAAATATAATTCACACAAACTAGTCTGAAGTAGAAATATTGTATATATAGCTATAGCTAATAATATAAATACCGTTTACTTTGATATTTAAAATTATTTATCTGAAACGATAGATCACAGTTATTAAAGTAAATGCTATATATTTCAGTCTGAAAAGTCGGATAAATTCAGCATTATTACTATTAAATGTAAATAATTTGAAAATTATATATTGTAATTCAAATAATGTCAACTTACCTACTATAATGTAGGAGTCCAAAAATAGCATAAACATTCTCTCGGATTCCTAGATTCCCTATTATACTTAACAAAATTTAATACTAAAATTCTTGCTGAAAATAGTAGGTACCTATGTATATCAAGATTCTAGAGTGACAATTAAGATTCAAAATACTCATACTTTATTTTAATTACTACATTTATTCAACTTCGAATTGGTTAAAAGTAAATGCAAATTATTCATTCAATTATTGACAATTTTAAAATAAAAATTAATTTAATAATAAAATATAACAATAATAATAATAAATTAAAATTCAGTTGTTTTACTTCTTAGGTTCACATACCTCAGATAATAAATAAACTAGGTGAATGTAACTCACAGTACTAAGTTTATTACATACATATAAAAGTTGTATTATATAGTTAATTATAACTTTATAAATATAACTGATGATAGCTTTATTGACATCCTGTATTCTTAATGCATTTGAACTAAATATTCATTGTTGAGATAATCAACTTGTAAATATTGAATATTTAAACTTTTAATTTGAATACTTGCGAAGCAAGTTTAAAAAACTCAACAATTCTGCACTTATTTCACAATAATGGATAATTATTATTGTTCGGTTTGGCGTTGACTATAATTTTGGTACCAAATTTCATTTAGCAATTTTAGTTAATTAATTGCTATTCTGACCAATTTACACTTACTTTTATAAAGTTGAAGTAGAAAGGGGTATTTTAATCAATAATACTTTATAGATTTGTGCAAACGTAATACCTGACAATGATGAAAAAGTGAAATTTTCGTCCCCAAGGTATAAACTTCCACTAAGTTTATTTCCAAATGGAATTCCGAAATTTATTGGTATGGACATATTGCTTTCTAAAATAATTAAAGGCTTTTCGAATTTCAGTTGACTAACTGGAGCCACCACGTCAACCATTGTCATGTCAGTTCTCTGTATGCTGCCGTCTGTAGCTATCACCAGTAAATCTCCTAATCCTGTCACGAGAAATGTTGAATTAAACAGTTTATGTTTTGATTAAAATTAAATTAATAGTTTTATGAAGAGTAAGTAATTAATACCACAGAGCTACAAAGCATTATGTAGATACAATATATACAAAATAAATATTTTATCAAGCATATATACGATTACCCATTTATTTCTAATGGTATTGATGCTGTCAAAATAAATAACTAGTCAACAAATATATAGGTATATTTAAGAAAGGAACTATAAAAAAATGTCATAGATTCATAAAAAATGAAGCTTAGTTGTGTTTACGTGAAACATCATGATATGTATGATGCTGTTATAATTTTATTATTTTAAGATAACGTGTCATTTTTTAATTATTGCTTAATACTAGTGTAATTGCATAATAAACAATTCATCAAGAGCTTATAAAGCTTGCAATTATTTAAATGCAATTTATTTGAAATATATTGGACTATAAATACGGTGTTCTGCATATTATAATTGTGTGGCAGAAATCTCACTCATCGATAATTCACTATTTAAAAAACATGTTATTGACTTGTTAAGTCATATTTACATTTTCATGTGTGTTGTGAAAACTAATTTTGCCTATTTCTAAAGAAGAAGAGAAAAAAAGCAACACTGAAGAAGCCGGTATAGGCGAAGCGTCTGTACTTTACTACTGAACGACCTTAGCATCTGAAGAGTTACTTTTGTCTTCTTTTGACATCAAAATTTACATACATGGAAACCCTACTTCATTATATTTTTCCTGTATCTTTTCAAGACGTAATAGATATAATAGAAAGAATATTATAGCTAGAATATTGTGACCATGATAATAAAAAATTAATATGATTTGAATAGCTCTCAATAAGCTACGTGAATTGCGTGTACATACTTACTTGCAGGTGTCATTCATTAATAACTCACTATAAATGACATTTAATATGATAAGCTAAGCATTTAACAAGAAAAGAAAAGATGAAAGCTCAAACGACCCAACCCTTAAAACACGTTTCAATTTCCTAGTTTCTTTTATTTTCTTGTACATAAATTCGATTCTATACTTTGTCGGCCAAAAGGGCTAAGTAATCAAAAGGTTGAGCTTGACGTACAAATTTAGAGCTCGACATATAAAGGAAGAGCTTGATATGTAAAAGTAGAGTTTTACTATTACTTAACCTTCCGTTCTCGTAAGCGAAAGATTCAGCTCGACATGTAAAAGTAGAGCTCAATGTATTAATGTACATAGAGCTTAACATGTTAAGGCATCGATGTCGAGCCTACCTTTAGACATCGAGCTCTATCTTTAAATTGTGAGCTATAATTAATATAGACACCAAAGTATTTTTTCGTGTTTATAAATATATTTTTTTATAAAGCTAATATTATTAACACTACTATAAGTCAGTACTAACATTTTTATTATATACAAATTATGCATTTGTAACAAAATATCTATAATATAAACACCAATTTCTATCATATAATTGACTTCCTGAATGTTTAATATAATTATTATTAGTAATAAAATAGCAGAATAGATACATGATTATCTTTTAAAGAATATTGTATTTTTTTACATTTACGTATATTTCTTTAAATAAGAACTAGTTACGAATGAGTGTAAATACTTAAATTAGATAGCGAAATATATTTACCAGCTGTTTGATATATATAATCAATTTGTCCAGGGCCTGTAAAATGTTTCGTCTCCAAATTTGGAAAGGTAACGTCACCACTTAAAGTTGCATTGTAATGGGTTGCATTGACAGAAACGAAGGTATTATTATTCTTTTCTTCAACAAAAGTGCCTAAATATTATAAGTACATAAGATGAGAGAATAAATGTTTACATCAATGATACCAACAAATTGTGTGATTAAATGTTTAATATACAAATTACAAAATTTCGCTATCAAAAGAAAAAGTTGTTCTTTTATATTTTCTGCAGAATTTAGTATTACATGCTTAGATATGGCAGTCAGCTGAATTTTGGAAAAACATATCGAAAGATGTGTATATTAGATATAAATTACACTATCAAAAAGGTTTAAAAACATTAAAATTTTATTCAAAAAATCTCTATTAAATTTCAATTTTCTTCGGCTTTTGCGATTATATTTGTTTTACAGCTTAAAAAATATTCATAGACCAATACTGAAAATAAAGTAACTAAAACAAAAACTAAAAATAAGACCTAACATTTAGATTATCGCGTATGTGAAATTAAAGTACAATATATATTATGAAATTATCTACACATGCATATATTTTATCAAGGAAATTAAAATGAATAAAATATCATACTCCTACTAAGTATTGAAATATAATGTTTGTAATTAAAATATAAATACAGACGCAAAATCATAGAACAGATAGTTCAATATATAAGTACAAAAAGGAAAATAAAAAATTATACTTTTTGAAAAACAAAACAAATATTTTTTACCCAAGGAGTATTTTTGTATACGACATGACATTATAATAATTATATAAGACTAATATACTCAAAACAATATTATGTAAAATTTCAGACAAGGGAGGCAAAAACTAACAATAGGGTAATATTTATTATATGTATGTAGATACATTGAAACCTGTATGTATATAAATTGTAAGATATTTTTAATATTTGACATATTTTTAAAAAGCTATCAACTGATTAATTAATATTTAAATAAGAATTGTGCTTATACATATATGCATACTGTTATCAACGTAATTTAGGGTAATATAAATTGTGTGGTCATTTATATAGTTTAAAATATGTAATTAAGTAATTACTGGAATCTTGTAATATCTAAAACTGACAAATGGATGCATGTGTTATTTACATGTGCAGTCTATTAAATGTATCTTTGTTTCAACAACACATACCAGACTCCAATATGCACATATATTCTATATATAATGGTGCGTATTTAATTACCTAAACTTTGTTATTCTTAAATTAATTATATATCCTTAAAATAGATAAATATATGACATACTAGTAGAAGTGAATATTGTTAATCCTTGTAGTTCAGTTATGACTGGGTATTCACTAGCCAAACCGTCGCCACCACACCTATTTCCGTCGGAGCAGAAGAAATCACAGTTTGTATTTGTCACAGTGGCTCCTGTGAGGGCCGATGGAGTGCAGAAGCAGATCCCATTTATGATTGCTGAAAAACTAGAAATCAATGGAAAAGGGGGGGAACTTGTCTTAGGAGAGGAGAGAGAAGAATACGGGAGATGAGGTGTGTTGAAACTCGCTTCTAAACATCAAAATGTACTCTATTCTGAGTCGAAATATAAAAAATATAAGTTATAATCAGTATGGAATAACTTTTGGTTTCAGTCAATAAAGAATTTGTGAAATAATATTTTTTTGTAGAATATGATTCGTGTACTTGTTATGTTATACACATTATATATATATATTAGATAGTCTATATGTGTTATCAAGTTCCACCATATATTATTTTTAATAAAGTGGTAGATTACAGTTCACAATTATATATTTTTCAATTGATGTAAAAAAAGTTACTATAAATGTGCTTATAAAGTTGACGTTGATAAAATAAATTTTATTCTGAAACACTAAATATATATTATTTGTGAAGACAACTTTTCAATGATAACTTTCTGCATATAATATTAGAGAAATTATATTGTTTGAAATGAGGAATTTAATTTGCAATATTCTCATTAAATTAACAAGTAAATAAAATAAGATCTGTCTTATTTGAATAATAATTAGTATCTTTTAAAATAAGAAAATTATAATTAGTGAACGTAATACAGTAATATATACTTGCGCGGTGTTTAATCAACACACATTTATGTTCAAAGAATTATTTCATGAAATTTCAGTTATTAGGAAATGAAAACAATTTGAAACAATGATCAATGTTATTATTGGTACCTACAATAAGTATAAAACTAATAAGTTTCCACATTAATATTTCAGTTTAAAGCTACTAAATACTAACAAACAAATCATAGTAATGAATTTATAACATTTTTCAATCTAGAACAAAATTTATCTCGATAATTATAGGAATTAATGAGGAAAAAATGCAAATGATTATACAAATTCATGACGTTCAGCTTCGTTAAAATTAGTTAAAGCTCTAAATTAGTAAAGATCCCTCCACGTGATTTAGTTTCAAATATTAATAATTAATAATAAAGAAAGATATATAACAAAAACGTTATCAATATAGTCATAATAATATATATGTAATATAACTTTAATTAATAGAATAATAATAAATAATTTACGCTAATAAATTTTGTTAGTGATATTTTGTTTTTATAAAAAAAATTACACAATCATAAACATTTTTATCAAGTCTTTCTTTGTTATCGGATATACCTATACATAGACCACATTCCTTGCATTGTAATTGGAAATATTACTTCTTTACTACTTACTTTTTAAGAATATTGACATCACTTACCTTTGTAATTATTGACATATATTATACAATTTATTTTAGATCATTTTTAAGAACAGATAAAGAAGATAGACATAAAAGGAGAATGAAAAATAGAAGTGCTAAGAATGTGTTGCGGTATTATAATCAATTCTGAAAAGTGGAATGAATGAACAATCGCGACGGTTTCCTTTATATTAAAAGGGATCAGAATATGACCACTAATAGCTCTTATTAAGGGCAGAAAGAATGAAGTAGGCGAGTGAAATTCAGTACAACTTTTGGAAAGTTTAGTAGATTAATGAAAGTGACATTTTTTTAGATCTTCGAGGTATAAGGAGGTTGTACAATTGGTACTATAACAGGTGATTCCATAAGCTCCATTTTGAAACTTGTCAATCTTTTGCTTAAGATTTTCAAATAGGGCGACAAAATTCGATTATACTACGAATATTTTTTTAACTTTGTTTGGTTATTAATAAGTTTCTGAGTATTCTAAGGCTGTGTATAAAGAGCAATTGATTTGTCTTTTGTAGAAGATGCTCCATAAAATCGTTCTTTTATGGAGCAGTAAATGACGACTCTAAAATAGCTAAAATAATCTAAGTTTGAAATAGAGTAAATATATTAGTTGGAATAAAGTTTAGCTTGTACTTAATGACGACATGAACAATTTTGGAAAGGTTCCGAAATATTTTTGAAGTATAATGTATCACATTTTCATGCTCATTAAGAATTTGGCGTCGGCCGTAATCTTGGTTTAGACAAGGTTAAACAAAATAAAATAAATTGCGTAATTAAGAATTATGTTGTACCTATCGGTATTTTGAAGACTTGACATAAAGATACAGAATATATAAGGCTCTATAGCTACCTTGAGGAACACTGGATATTACAATGGATGGAACCCAAATAACTTTCTGAGATCTCGAGAGAGATAAATATTAATCCATTAAAAGAGATCAATCATGAGATGGTTAAATTCTGAGAGGTTTTAAGAAAATCTCACGCTGGAAGTCATATGCTACAAGTTCCGCTTCAAGACCACTTCAATTTCAGCAGTATTGATATGGTCATTGAAGAAAGTCAAGGCTTGACAGGTGGAAGAATATGGACATTGCTGCAATATTTAGTTTGTTTAACATTTATACAGCACGGAGAGTTCATCAGTTTTGTTAGGATGAGAAAAAGAAGAGCTTTTGGAAAATCAATACGAGTATTGGAATATTTTACTTTTTTGCAAAACGGTACAATTTTTTGTTTTGTTCTACAATTTTGTAATCTACTGTTTTAATCTAATCATTCTGAATTGTAAATAACCTGATTTTTTAGATTAAAAATATTTGCAATTTTACCATTCAAACGGATTTTTCATTTGATGAATCAAACTGAATTTCTACGTTTTTTTAATTCATTCAACGATATCTTCCAAATCAAAACTTCTCTCTGTGAATGAAAGAGCCTTCATCACTGTTAACATAAATATACGGCAGATTACCTTAGATTTCAAAGAAAGTAAAGCTTTACCAATGAAAGCTAACATTCACAACAGTTTCAAATTTAATTTTAAAATTTTTACATTATTGATGTCTATCTTGCTTTCGATTCAGTTAGGAAAGGGTTTTTAATACCAATTTTTGATTAATTAAATTTGGCACTAAAATAACCGTCATTGTTTATGCTTAAAAGCATACCGCTGAGTATATACTAGCGGTTTAATTGACTAGTAAAGTAACTGTAGCCACATTACATATCATTATTTCATAATAATGATAATATGTTATCAACCTTAAATTATTATTAAAATGGGAGACTACACAAAGAACCGTAAAAGGAAATAGGGTTGAAAAAAGTAAATACAAAATGCACAGGTCAAAAAAGATTAAAGACGAAGAAGAGAAAAAAAGAAGACACGGACAGATGAAAAAAGCAGACTTCCCCATAAAAAACTCACGCAGTAAATATAGTTCCACATCGCTTTTGGCACAGTTGAATGTTGTCAATGTGGATACCAGCCGGAATTAACGTATTCGCCATGGTATCCATCTGAAGAACTTTGCATGTTTCGACCGCTGATACACGAAGAAAGGTATATATATAAATGTATGTATATATGCCACACAGTACCATTGGTGATATTTTATAAAATAGGGGTATTTGATGAGTTATATCATATAAAAAGTAATATTTTATAGCTTATGCTGTTATAAATCTTATTATATACGGTTTTCCTCTTAATATAGCTCCTTCACTCAATAGATATATGTATATATGTCGACCTTAATGTATATTACCTACAGAAACTTTGCTAGACTTTTAATAATATCAATATAATAAAAATTAATTAAAATCAATCATTTTACATTTATCAATAATAATGATCTGCTTAATAAAAAAAATGTAAATATAACATGTCATCTATAATAATGTCAATAATATGTAAATGAATAGCAGAAAAAATAAAGAGTTAATAATTATGGTTTTTCTTTTTATTTATACAATTAAAGATATAGTATCTCATTGTTTTGCTAAGAATTAGAAAAAATATATATATAATAATAATATATATAATATATATATAAAAAAATCTTTTACACAATCTACAGTTACTATTTGAAAAACTTTAATAAATAAATATATATATGAAAACATGTTAACAAGCTTTATTTCTAACTAAAATTACAAAAAAGATTGTTAATAAAAAGTAGATTTTATGCTATGAAGATTAACAAAAAATCTATTTTTCATCTCAGTAGTTGTTTCTGCTTCTTGAACGATCATTTCTTCGACATAACATAGCTCAATCCCCTAATATTGTGTATTATATATTATATATTACCATAGGCATTACTATTAAGCATTACCATATGTTACGTTTGTACGGGGTACCTAAGAAAGCTACACACCATTTTAATAGTCTTCGTAAAAAGGCCCTTTAATCGGCCTCGAAACACGTTCAAGCCGGCTTGTCAAGTCAACCCGTCTGCACTGTCAATCCAGTCATCATATCGATTGACTTGATATGGCTTGACAGCAATTAAACTTATTAAATATTTCCTGTTAAGCCAACACAGAGCCAGAATCGTTTCGGTTTAAATATGCAAAACTTGATTTCCGAACGAGTAGCTGAATATTACATTATGTTTGTTGTATTGATTATGCAAAGCGCATAGTATTTCATTAAGCTAACTTGTCAAGTCGACTTGAACGTGCGGACACAAAATTTGATTTGCTGAAATGTCTCGCTGAGTTAGCTTGTGTGTGTAAGGGCTTTTTGGTTTCCATGCGACACCTTAAAGTTATACGCCACCAAAGTATGTGAAGCATTCTTTACAGAATTATCGTTTTTTACGGTTATATCACAAACGTCAGACAAACGCAAGTATATGACATAATATGTTCTTTTATTCCAAATTAAAAGTGTAGTTTAGTTAATATAATTTTAATTTTATGACGATGATCGGTGTATCTATAAGTTTTGTATAAGTTTTATATAATTTCCGTGTGAAATATATTACAAAAAATAATCTAAAAATTGAATTAGAAATAATTTATCTAACACAAATATTGATTGATATCCTCCCAAAAAACCAACAAAATCGTTTAAAAACATCCAAGGATTATAGTTAAATAGTGTAATTTTTATAGGTATAGCTAACAAAAACAATGCTATCAATTCACTTGAAAAATTATTTACATTGATAACATTATTGTAATGGTATCTGCATGTTGCAACTGAAATAGTTAATTATCCAAGAATACACGCACATGATATTGAATATTATTATCAATTGTTATCAAAATATTGTATATTAAGTGACAATAATTGTACCTTATTTGTTTATATATTGGATACAATACAAACATTTTTAAATGTTGGTACATTGATGAAAATGTACCTGTCAGTAAAAAACAGCCGAAATAAAATAATTGCGTCGATACATTTAGTTTCCTATCGATATATTTACAAATAATTCGAATTATGTTTTCTTGAAAATTGTATGTAAATAAATGTTCATTAAAAATATGAAATAATAGTAATTATATGATTAATATGACATCAATTAAATTTGTATGAACATGTACGGTATCCTTTTTTATCTATTTGTAAATTATCTGTGCACTATAGTCCAGTCGAAATAGGTAATTTTATTCACTCTTTTTTGTATCCACTTAGAAAAAACTTCTTAATGATAAATGTGTTTCAGTTTTGAACACCAATCATTTAAAACTTTTCAATAAACTTCAATTTTAACGTTTTAAACAAATAAAATTATGAAAATATAATATATTTTATTTTTATGATCAAAACAATATAGGTACTATTTACAATTTAAAACAACTTGAACATTTTTGCAAATATTTCGAATATACTTCGATTCCTCGGAATATATTTCCTACATATAGATTACATATTAAATGTTATATAATTTTTATCATCTTTTTATTCAATTTGTAATATAGAAAAATACGTATAATTAAAATCCTCTGTCTAAGCGATACCGACTTTTTCTCCTAATTTGTTTTGAACTCTATGAAATAGAGTCAAACGTTTATATCTACGCCTATTAAATATGGCATATAAGTAAAACATTCTGTTTTTTAATACAAAAAAATCAAATATTTGATTTTAGTGAGTAAATAAATAAAATGTACAATAATGCACTAAAAATATTTTTTTTCTTTAGAGATAAATATAAGAGAGTTCTCTATAAAACTTTTAAATTTATTGCTATACATAATATGTGAAGTATAAAAGTACAATTACAAATGAGGAAAATCTAGTTTAGTTTTATTTGTTTTAAACATAATTTTAAAATATGTTACATGAAAGATATTTATAAAAAGTATATTTTAATCTTTCTTTACGTTCTAAATTGTTTAAAATATGGTAAAATTTGTTAAAGTGTGTATAGAAATAATTTTATATAAACATAATATGATTTTCTACCAACTTAAATACCAAAAATCATAACATAATCCAAATTTATTGACAAAGTTAAAGTAGCTACACAAATTAACAAAAAATAACCCTTTTAATCAAATAATTTTCAAGAATCTGTCACGTGACCATCACAGAGTATAAGTTTCAATAAATATGATGCTAAAAGTTGCAGAAAGAAATTTTAAAAGGTTACAAGAGTGTCCTACTGTTTATTTATTTGAAAATGAAAATACTACTACGAGAAGGAGGCTATGGTGTGGATAGAATTTGTATCTGTTACATTGCAGTTTTACCCAAATATCGAAATTTAAACATTTTTACAAACATCACTGGAGTTTTAAATCAATTAATTTTGTAATTTAATATTTGAAACTTGTATTAAATAAATAATACTATCTCGCATAGAATGCTGTATATGATTTTATTTACAATATTAACGAAATCAAATAATGTATTAAACTAATCAAGCAGGGAATACTATAAGGGGCTTGTAGTACTTGTAGTACTTGTAGTACCTACTTGTAGTACTCCCTGTAATCAAGTAACAAAGTGTAAATTTAATGAATTAAAAAAAATAATAAAGCTTAAAGCAAACAAATTGTAAAAGGAACCAAAACATAATAATAGGAGTAAATATTATGTAATGAAGAAAAATCAATAAAAAATTGAAATATATATATGAATTTGTTGTGTTTAGTGTTACAGTAAAAGCTGTTTAAAGAATTTTAAATTTAGCGGCATTTGTAGGTCATTTACTAATAAGATAGATAAAATATACTAATCATACTACTAATCATATACTAAAACTACATGAATGCATTATTTAACTTCATAAATTATAAAAAAATACGTTTGAATAAGTTTTAAAAAAATGCTGCAAGTTAACAGTAAATATGTTTAATTTAAATTTAAATTACTGTTTGTTATTTAAATTACTTTAAATAGTAAATAAAGCGTTTATTTTTTAGATGATGTTAACAAATTAGATTTTATAATACACCAACATGTTGCTTAAGATAGGATACTATAATTAAATGTTCAGAGAATTTATATTCGTCCATCTTACCTGATACGTGAAATTCGGGTCCATACAAAATCAAAAGCAGGGCTAAGAGCCACATAATGCCACAAAGATTATGTTTCATTTTTAGTCTTGCATATCACACGTCGTTTGTGGTTATTCCAACTCTACTCCAGAGCATCTGACAAAACTCCCTTTTTCAATAGATTCAGTATTTAGTTCCAGAACACTTGATTAATTAATATTGTTTTATATTTGTTGGCCTCTTGGGTATACTATTTTTACTAATGTAATTCAATGTTAATCCGACTTCAATATCAATTTACGATCTAATATGAAACTATAGTCTGTTACTAAATTCTGAGAGACATAAATACGTTATATATATCTTGCACTGTCACTTTCTTTATGGCCAAACAAAAGAAATACGATGGTGCCTTTAAAATAAGAATATATTATTATTATATATTTTACAGATATACACAAATAAGGGCTGACTTGTTTTGTTTACAAGGTAATTGTTTTTCATTTACTGAGAAATGGGCATATATAATTTAAACAATAGAGCTCATTTAATTTGTGCACAAATGTATGTATCATTGATGACGATTAGATCGCATCATAGCAGCTTTTTAAATTGATGTATAAGCATTAAAACATTAAAATATTGCAATATACATATGCCATTCATTGATCAACTAGCTACATATTATAAATATGTAATTATGAACAACAAAGTATTTGTTTAAATGATAGATATTGAATATTGCCATGGTGATGGGAAGCAAACACCTAAACAAACCTATAGAAACCTATATATTTTCAATAGTTACTATTATATCTTAATTTAATTTAAAATTTATAATTTAAATATCCAAAACATTTTAAGTACATACTTGAATATAGACAGAAAAAAAAGGAATACAAAAATAATATTGGCTTCATAGGAGAATATTTTTTATAATTTTGACGTAGGTATATTAGAAAATCTTTAGAAAATTATTACCTAATATACATTATTTATGCACATTTTAGTAAAAGTACCCTGCAATTTGTATTCTAATAGCAAGCAAATTATGGTAATTCCGAACTATTAAATTCTAAACATCTAAAATGTTTGTACAGCCTCGGTTTTGCATGTTACACCTCTGATACATACTTTACGTACTTTCTTTACAACAATATTATGGACTTAGTATTACATGTAAATAGAGCTGAACATATATTTAAGAATTATTCTAATGAAGCTGCTGGTCAGTTTATTAAAACGAAAATAAGCGTATGAAGTGAGCACTATTTAAGCATATTATGCTGCAATATACTTATAAATGATTATAAACTGTTACGATAATCTTTTTATAAAAGATTATCTTCAATATATGATTCACTGGAAATCTATTGACAGTTTGGATAGGTACATATTAATTGACAAACGTTTTCCTTAATTAAAATTTTACATTTTAAATCTAAATTGATAAATAGCGAAAATCAACTTCAGTTTATACTAAGTATTTGAAAATGACTTTATGTTTAACAAATTTAGTCATTTGTAAAAATAGGCATATTAATGGGTGAACATTTCATAGAAAACGTTTAGCAATGTTATAAATATATTATTTTATCAATATAATAATTTATACATCTTTTTATTCTTATATTTCCTCAAATATTAAATTGTTCACTCCACTTATTGTAAAATTGTTACTATATATATTGTATTGCATCTTGACAATATATATTTATGTTTATGTTATACTTCATGACATATTTATCATATACAAACTGTTTTAATAAATTAACACTTTTCTTTAAAACAAATTCGTATGTTTGAAACGTTTGCTCGCATTACATCAGACAATTTTTTATATATTTTGATTTTTCTTAAATTCTCTCCCGGGACTAATCATTATAAGCTGTTAAAACTATGGTAAATGTTATAGTTATCATACATTAACAATTAACAATTCAATCAAGTTACCATAATTTATAAAACTGTGATTTTGCTATTATTCATATTAAGACATGAAACTATAGTTATCCCCATATAATATAACATATAATCATATAACTAAATTTATTTGATTTAACTCTTTTACTGGCAACTTCAATATTGCTTTTACAAATGTCAATTTTTTTATATATTTTATAATAATTACAATTGAATGCAGATTTCACCTTTTAATAAGAAATAAAGCATACTTTTGTCTAAATTATCTAAAACATATACCTAACCATTTGAAACAATTGTAGTTAAGCAAAGATGTTTTCTAACGTTTCCCATTGGAAAATTGGAAAATATCTCTGTTTTATACCATCTCTAATTTAATCTGTGTTTTGAAAAAAAAAAAATTTGAAATTTAATTTTTATAATATACTTTCAGCATGAAAACTTATTTGTAGTATATACTTATAAGTAGATAGATATGCATTTATTATTTTAAAAAGTATGTTTTCTTCTTTTTTTACAAAGGGTGGGGTCATGTGACCAGTCCGTTGTGTTTATAATAGTGAATATAGTCATAAAACTTTATTTTGGGAAAAATAAAAAAGCTAACATTTGTTCATTTAAAAATCTCGAACTTATTATTCCTATTATCTGGAGTGCGTTTCAATGTTGTATAGGTCCAATTCTTCTAAAGTCGTTTTTCTTAAAATCGTTTTACTCTAGTTTCCACTTTAGCTATATTTTTACACAACTGTTGTAAAATAAATACTTTTAATTAGTAGGTATAATTGCATACCACTAGTAAAAGTCAAAAATATATTGAAGCATTAATAAAAATTGTATATTTTCTCTAGTCGAGTAGAACAATGTGCCAGAAGATTGGTTGACTAATTCTCTGAAGCACATTCTTTAAAACATGACAGAATAATACGTATGCTGTCCCTTTCTCGTTAAATTATATATATATATATATAATCAGAATAGTCTAAAACAAAGCACATAAATCTGTTATTTGCAATACATGTAATATGTTTGGTTAATTGTACATTTTCATATCCAAGACTAGACTATATTTAGAGTAAATGAAATATGGAGATAGATTTGTTGTATATATGTATGTGTGTATATATATATATTGAATGTTTTCTTCAATAAAAGATCTAATTAATCACAAAAATACTGTTTATTAGAGCTGATAATTACAGCCGATAAATATCATCTCATAGTTTTTAAGTATAGTTAGTAAGCTGTTTCTTTTACCAAATATTATGAAATAATGACACATGTGAAATTTAATTAACAAAATTTTTAATGTTAATTTTAAAACATTTATTTTATACGTAAACAAATACAAATTGTCCAGTTTAGGGTATAAGGTTTGAAAATATCATTTTTGAAATTATTATTATAAATAATATTATTATGTATATCACTAAAAAGTAGTACATCTCATTGTTACTTATATTGTATAATATTTGGTAAAATTGACTGCGTCTGTGGCACTGGTAATCAACTACGGTATAGTTCATGTCTGTAGCGATCTATATGTAAAGTATATTATTTATATTTAAACATATACATTTAAAAATATTGAATTATACATATATGTATATCTAAACAATATATAAATATATATATACGTAAAAAAATAAATATATATTTG
>JAYRBW010096903.1:0-20261 GCA_036023295.1 Invenusta paracnida | reverse complement strand
TGTATTTTCTGTATAGTTAAAAATATGATCATCAATTCTGTAATTTAATAAAATAATCATAAATAGCATTTAGAAAATCATAATGTATTAATAAAAACATATCATTTATATGGATTATTTTTTGGATAAAAATATAAATAAAATATCATAGCCAGGTGGAAACACCTAAAAACACCATAATTTTCATATTCTATTGCTTGCCACGTTCTTGATATTATAGCTATCGATCTGAAATTTACAATCAACTTTTAGTTATATGTCTACTTTCAGAAAATCTATAATAACCAATACATATCATTTCAATAGTTTTGTTAAATCAACGGTAACCGTAAAATGATCGATTTGGTGTCAAATTGAAACTCTTGGCCGAGTGAGTATGACCAGCTACAAAAATTATCAGACTCAACACCGAAAAAATGACACAATTTTGAGGGGCCACTTCAATGCTAAAATTGGAGCCAATAACGCTGGTAAACAATGTCACCGGTCGATTCGGTTTTGGTGAGCAAAATGAAGTTGGACAAAAACTACTGGACTTCTGCATTTCCAATGAGCTCGTTGCGACTAACACTATCTTCTAACAGCACCCCGCGAAGGCTGTACACCTGGAACGTCACCTGAGGGTCAGACCCACAATCAAATAGATTATATTCTAGTCCAAAAGCGATGGAAATCTTTAGTACATCATCAGTACAAAAACCTAACCCGGTGCCGACTGTGGTAGTGATCACGAATTCCTTGTCGTAAAAATGAAAGTCAGGCTTTAAGCATCAAAACGCCAACAACCTGTTATGCGGCTGGATCTTAGAACAGTCCAGCAATCAATTCAAAGTTGAAGTCAGTAACAAGTTTAAAGTACTTCTAGCGATTGAAGACGAGCGCACACTAGACGATATGTGGAATGATGTGAAGAATAGATTAACAGAGTTTGCCAAAGTCACTATTCCAAAAAGGCCATATATACACTAAATCAGTCCAAATTGGATGTCACCCGTAACACTTCAGCTTGTCAATCAAAGATATGGGACATCAAGGCCAATGGAAAAGACCCCGTCAATGACAAAATCAAGACTCGACGACTCAGCAAGAACATTAACAAGCATGTTCGGCGGGACTTGTCAGCTTTTTGCAACTTTCAATGTGAAGAGTTCAAATCTAAGAGTTTAACCAACAATACTAGAGATATGCCTATGCCTATACATTCGTCAAAATGTTGACAAAAAACAAAACCAAGAATTAACGTGGTTAAAGCCAAAGATGGTACTGTTCTTACAGAAAGTGTAGACATCAAAATCGTTCGGGTGAATACTGCAAAAAATTATATGAGCGCAACGAGCTGAATAGACTGACAATGATGCGAGAATGCGTGGATGAGCCACCAATTCTCATATCCAAAATCGAACATGCAATGCGTAAGGTGAAGTTGGGAAACATTCTTTAGGTTTTGATGAGTTCCGCGGAACTGCTTAAAGCAAATTCAATAATGGTATTTGAATAATGTAGACTTTGTAATCGAATTTGGACCACAAAAAATTGGCAGAATGATTGGACGAATGAGGTATTTGTGATCATACTGAAGAAATATGACGTACGCGAATGTGCCAACAACAGGACGATCTCGCTCATTTCCCACGCCAGCAAGATAATTTTATACATCACGATGGTTTGACTTTGGCAATATTTCGAGATGGAAATTTTGAATACCCAGACTGGTTTCAGGAAAGGCAGAGTATGTCGTGACATGATTACCAATATGAGAATGATCATTGAAAAGTAGATCGAGCACAAGCGTCAATTAATATGCTAAATCGATTATAACAATGCTTTTGAAACTGTTCAGCATCAGAGATTGTGGCTTGCATTGGAAGAAATGGGTTTCCAACACATATTGCGTTCATTATACAACAACCAATCCTCAACCGTTCGGACACATTGCAGTGACAGCGACTGGTTTGACATCAGTCATGGTGTAAGACAAGGATCCATTGAATCTCCTTACTTGTAATGTTCAACAGCTGCGTGTGATGCGCATCGCTTACGAGAGCTTTGATGGTGATATCATGGTGAGTGGCGTTCGTGTCAACAATTTCTGTTATGTGGACGACACAACACTGCTAACAACATCAAAAGCAGAAATGCACAAACTCATTGAACGTGTGCCAACTGCCAGCGAAGATGCAGGACTCTTTTTGAACATAAAGAAAACCAAATTAATGCAAATCAATGACGATGATTATATGAATACAAATATTGCGGCAAAGGGCGAATAGTTTGATATGGGTAAAAGTTTCAACTTTTTAGGGAAATTACAAGCAAATGGGGAAGTGGAAAGGAAGTGAAGGCTATCGCAAGACAGACCTAGTATATCGACCTCAACAAATTGTGGAAATATCATGACATTTCAAAAGGCACGAAGCTCACTGTTGAAATCGTTAATCTTTAGTATAATTGCTCTTTATGAAAGCGAATCTTGGACACAGACGCAAGATGAATATTTGCGCATCGAAAATGTTAAACTTCGGTGCTACCGTAGAATGCTGAACATCAAATGGGAATTGAGAACCCCGAACATACTAGAGAAAGTGCACAATCCCGATAGGCTTATCAACATCACCAAAAGGTGAAAAGCTACTTTTTCGAACATATTCGTATACGTGATGGTGAATGTCTCGAGAAGACCATCATGGAGGGAGCAATCAAAGGTAATTAGGACGGGGACAACCCAGGGCCAGATGGATTAACTCTAAAAAATTTTTTTTTTGGATTGATGGCAGCTATAAATGATAGAACGATGGAAGGAGCTGGTTAGAGACGGACACTGCAGAGGTCACGAAAGGACGGCTAACGACTGCTATATACCTAGATGAGAGTTTACAATTTTACAAATTTTAATTAGAATCTATTTATATTCTTTTTTTGGATAAAATACGTATATTTATTGTTAAAACGTTCAAATAAAGCCAATTTAAGTTCATAGTGCTAATGTAAATGAATATTCAATAACTAACTATTAAAACACTGACCGATATTTCTATATGAAATTATATTTTTTAATCTTTCGGAGTAAAAATGTAAAAATAAATGTTTCAATGAAATGTATAATTTACATTTTAATGCATCTTGACTCCTTAAAATTTGGAAACTATAAAAACACTAGAATGAAAATTATAGAGCTAGAGGAAAATGATGTATAATTAATGCTCATTAATGGATGATTAATTCATTTATTATTTAATTGAATATAATATATACTTATAATATCATAATAATTTATGTATATCGTTAAGATAAATTTATATATGCATGATAATACATAAAAGAATCCAATTTATATAAAAGACGAGTTAAATATAATAAATTTATAAACAATATATATTTAGAAGATTTCCTAAAGCACATTATAAATATTGTGTACTCTAGAAATATGAATAAATGCAAAAGGCATAGAAGAAACTAAAATGGTTATATGTATGAGTGTGACCTTTGCGCAGTAGATAGTAAAAATGTGTGATATACATATAAATACATATATGTAAACAATAATAAATATATAACATGAATAGTTGGGTAAAGGAAGACATTTAGTAGATTAATGAAGAAACTTTGAGCATTTAAGCAGGTAAATAGTATGTTAACAGGTGTAATTAACACGGCTTTATATCCTTGTCATATATGTATAAATAAATTAACTCTTTAAAGGTAAGAATGTATCGTTTCATAATTAAAGTTTAAAAGTAGAAACTAATATATTTGTAGTATTTACTTTTTTAAATAGCCATATTTTAAAATAAACAGTTATACAGAAGAAAGTGCTTTAAAATTCCACATAAAATTGGCAATGGATACAATGTAGTTTGTTACTAAATGTAATCCTGAAGTAACACATGGTGAAAATTGTCTGTTGTAGTAATAGTGTTTTGAAGGATATACTGCATATTCTGCAGAATCTTAAGTACACACACATATAGAGTTATTTCTACAATTATAAAAATATTTTTTAAATTTATTAATGATAAATTTAAATAAAAAATAGTTAAATGAATTATCTTAAAGAATATTGCATATATACTGATTAGTAATCAAATATAAAGTTAGCCAGTCAAACAAATTACATTTACATTTACAAAAACGTAAGCACAGGTGTAGGATAAGCCAAAATATTGGCAGCAGTATTAATCTTTTAAGGAAACATAGCCTGTGAATGACCGCATGCAAGTGTAGGACGAATAGTAACAACACTAGTTATAGTAAACAATACATGTTACGAACTATAATAATTGAAGGCAAAATTAATGGAAGCACATACATATATAGAATAAATAATACACTTTAAAACAATAGGGAATATAGCTAAAAATAACAAGCAGACTGAGTATTAAGCTAAAAATAATATATAATGTTTTATATGAATATATATCGTTAATTTAAGGCAAAGAAGGAATATTAATATGTAGAAATGTGATTTTTAGATCAATTGTTGATAAATAAAACATAATATCTCGAGAATTTAATTTCACATATTATATACAATGTACACCACAAAAAAACTTCGTTAACTTGTTGAAGAAAGCTCGATCAGGTGAGTTTAAAGGATCAACTCGTAAAAATGTCAAAATATAAGTTGAAGTACAAGCTAGAATTTTGAAAATATAGGAAGACACATTTTTAGCAATTAATTGGCACTTCAAGTACAAAAATAACAACAATTGTTTTATGATAAAAGTAAAAGATTTTTATATAATCTACACTTTTTTCCAAATCGTCAAGATAGAATAGAAAACTATATATTATTGAAAACTATTAAATAACTTTAACGTTACATAGGGAACAGACGTACATTAGAAAAATCATTTCACACACCACAGAAAAAAAATTGATAAATAGATGAAAATACGATCGTTATACATGCACAGATAAAAAGAGTAAGTTAAAGTGTCAATAACACTTCAACAAATTAATCTTTTAGCACAAAATGTTAAGATCGTATTAGAAAAATATATTATAGCGTTATAATAACCTCCACAACTGTATAAAAAATATTGTTGTGAATTAGAAAAGATGAAACTATCTGAAATTAAGAACTTATTACATAATATAATAGATAATGAGAGGAGCACCAAATTTTTTTTTACAAATTTGTGAAATATTGCTAACTTAAATGTTTTTAACGAGTTCAATTTAAATTATAAATATTCATTTTAAGAAATTTAAATCAAAATTTAATAAAAGTATGTACAACTATAGGCTCTGATTTTACATTTCAGTATAAAATCAGATTAGTGACATTAGTGATATTACTGTGACAACAATATAGAGCTAGCTAAGAAACTGGTTCATCGTCAACGTGATTCTCTACTGCCTTGTGATCCCCTGGATCTACTGAAATGGATAATACATGTGAAGGCGTCATGGAAACGGAGGATCGCATTTGCTGATGTTGTGAAGCTATCATGTTGAGATGATGATAGGGGGAGCTGCAGATGGAATGTAATAAAAAAGAAATAAAAATAGTAGCGATAAATATTTTAGAAAACAATTCTTTTTGTTTTGGTTAACAAGGAAAATAATTAATCAGTATTTAAAAAAGTTTAAAATAAATAAAAATAAAGTAAGACATCATTATTTTAATTTATCAACATTTGCTTTTTGTAAACAAAGTGTAACCAAAAAAACGAATTAAACTTTTAATAACACATCGACGTAAATATATCCGCCTATAGTTACATTTATAGATGATCCGGGTTTCCGCGGTTTTTCTCCATCAAAAGTCCATGACTTTTCCAAGATTTGCTAAATTCCATGGCTGGTAGCACATAGTATAATAATATTTGTTTAAACATGCAATAGTTTATGTAACGCTTTTAGAAAGAAAAGAAATGTACGTACCATTATTGGGAAGATAAATAATTAATATTTTTGTCCACATCGTCCCACTTTTTACGTTTGGTTGCGTTTCTCGAGATTAAGAAACACAATATTTCGAGCAGGTGCATACTTCATTGGCGATTTCAGAATGAGGTGTTTGACAGTTTGCAGCAGGAATGCCTTAAAATCCATTCTTAGCGTTAACGTATCCCTATCAGACAATTTATTCTTGAATTACAGAGACTGGAGTTCATCATCTGTAGAAAACCCGAGTCGAATTCTGGCTGACTCTCGATGAATTGAGGCATTATTCAAATCCAGTTTCAGAAATTCAGCAGCCGCAGTACATTTTTCAGAGCTTCATCCTTGATAAAACGGCTGCAAAGTCGAATAATAATGGACAGCATGTCATTGACGAGGAAAGGCAAAACAGAAGCATCTATTGCGTATTTTGACAAAAATGGTTCAATTTCACTTGCAATTGATACGAACACCTTTGCTTTTATGCTGAAAGCTGGATTTCTGACAGGTTGTTTTACAACTTGGAAAGACTTGGTCGTTTATTCTTATTATTGAGATTGACCTTATTGCTTTTGTCCACATTATACACTTTGACATAAGGCACAACTTCAAGGGTTCGGTTCATAACACTCACGTTTTCCAGCCAACGGTGGCAACAAAACTGCAAAGTGAACATTGATGATCCTATGATATCAGTGAAGTCTTGTCGGGTAATCTTTGAAAAGCTAATACATTGCCGACAACTTCTCTTCAATTTTCCAGGAAGAGGCACCACACCCTTTTCTAAAGGCATTATGAACAATATGTAAATCCCAGCTGCCAAGATATGAAAGTCTTCTACTTGGATGGAATTCTTCAACATTCACTGATAACACTATGACAATTTATCAGACTCACCAATTACCATTGAGATTTGGATCAATTTAGCAATACCAAGGTTTTCAATAATAGGTAGTAATTGCGATTGAATATCAATAGCACGTGTATGCCCCAGAAAGAGTGATTCGTAATAGGTGATGTTTACTTGGCCATCATTGTCACAAAATTGTAAATGCACATCCATTTGATTCACTTTATTTGGGCTTTCATCGTAAAGTAGTACATTTTTATTTGTATCATTCACTTTTGTTTCTACAAGACTTTAAATATGGAGCAAGTCTGAAGTTAGCAAGGTATGTCAGTTTGTCTTTAACGCAAGAGAACTTGGCAGCAATTTCTGTATCTGGAAACATTTAATTAAAATACTAGTAAAAAATGTACTACCAATCAAAAAAATATTAATGACTTTGAATTGTCTTATCAGCAAATTCCATGATTTTTCCAGGCCTGGAGAACCTAGTTCAAATTCTTTTCTACGGAAACCCTGATGATATACAATTTAATTCTACAGGTGAGAAAATATAATATGCTACTAGTTAGAAAACTACTTTTCGAAGGGACAATTACTTTTACTATAAAATTATAATATGACCCTTAAAAACTATTTGGAAAAATATACTCAATAGTAGAAAAATGCAGTATTTTAAGGATAGTACTAATTCAATGTGTAGTAAATAAATTAATTAAAAGAAATAAACTTCTAAATTAATAAGCGTTTGTCAGTAATAGTTAAATAACATTTAATATTATAAAAAATCATAAATAAAATTTGGACATGTTTTCATTAAACTAAGTTACTAATACCATGATGAAGCAGACAAAGTTGTTAAATAATGGTAATACCAATTTGCACTTAAAATATCGCAAAAAAGTTACTTATTGCTGTAAAAGTATAAACTAAAATTATCAGCAAGAAATACATGTTATTTGAAAAATTTATTTACAATTTTTAATAATAATTGTATCTCGGCAGTAACCATGTTGTAAATACATGACAATTTTATTACTTTTGTTGAGTGAAACCTTATAATAGGATGTATGTTCATTAGCGGTAGATATTAACTTGAAACTTATAATGTATTATTTCATTTCTGCTTTGACGATGTTATAATAATATACGAAAGCGCTCAGCCAATTTGACTTTTATATAAAATGATATTACTGATGTTTAAATTTTGATTATGAAAATTATTACTTATTAGAAATAAAATTATCGTTTCATAGAATTTATTGTAACATAATTTATTATGTAAAACCCAATTTTCGTTAAAAATATTGGTTTATATTTTTGTTGATTTTGTGACCTTTGCAACGTAGGTAGGTATATACACTAAAAAAGTTGAAGAGCTCACCTGGCTGTACTTGCATGGTGGTGTCGGGAGAGTCGTCTGGAAGCATCGAGAGACTCAATAAAGCGAAAAGGGATGTCATAATTGAGTAGATGATCCTGAGAAGGAAGGCTTGCTGAGTTTATCTCGCAGGTTGAGCTGAGAAAATAATTGATTGTGGAGTTGGTTGTATAAGGTTAACGTCCATATAGGCGATGCAAGAAACTCGACGCTGATTGGTTCAAATAGTTGCCATTGGTTAGGTAGTATGCCGCTCTATGCAGAAGCCGTATTTTTCATACTATTCACCATTTTATAGTTAAATTTAGTTTTTCTTAAATCTTTAGTTAATGTTGACTTTGTAAGATCCCAACGTGTTGCTATATTGGTTGTTGTGCAGAAACTGCCTCAAATCCGCGTGAATATGTTTTTCGTTATCCTAAAGAACACATTTACATAGAAAAGTGTATTCGTGCCATTTGCATTATAAGTACCTACCTACTCATCAAAGGGAAATATCCTCATGCGATCAAGTAGCATATCTAAAGTGGCGTAGATACATTATGCCACAGTTATCGTATTAATTATAAGTGACCTCATAACCTGATACTCAAATAGCAAACAATGTACCTACTTCCTAGATGATAAATGCGCTAAAAAGGCATAACTGGCACACGTAATCATGACAGTTTTCTAGAAAAGGGTGGGTGCCTTTGTTCAGGCTTGTGAATATTTCCCTAGAAATTTATATTTAGTTTTCGAGGGTTTATAATAAGTACTAACTCATTATGTTTAGGTTTCATTCAGTGAGTAGATGTCAACACGTGATGTATGACGCTGGTGTCCTAATTGATCATTACTCATATACCTACATCTAAACTATGCTTGCGGCCATTTTCTCCTCCTTCTTTTCATTTCTTTATAATTTTAAATCATTCTTACAAAATTCGACTGTATTGGACAATATAATGTATTGACTATATTGAAATATAACTATAATAAAATGTGTGATATCGTTAAAATATAGACTATTTGTATGCAAAGCAGACCAAGTTTATACCACATAACTAATGGATACGCTCTTGGCCAATCAGAAGAGTCCTTCATTTGCATCGCCTATAGGAGTATTGTCCCGATAGAACTGGAATATATTTTATATCAATACTGGTTTTCTAGTGAAACAAATCTAGCTTGTGTTTGCCTCGGTAAAAAGCTATTTCTAAATATCAGATAATGTTCTGGCCATACCATACCCATAATTTATTGTAAAAGGGAAAAAGTTACCTCCAGTCTACACTCCTGTGGTGTAATAACTTCATTCCAGCAATGAAGGTGGATGCGGAATCCTCCTTGTCTTTAGCCTATTCAGAAATATGGATGAGGAATTCATTGTATACTTCATCTCTTTCTACTACTACAAACTCACCTATGGCTGAACCAAGTTCTAGGGTTAAAAAGTTCTTGTGGTCGTCTCCGTACATCTGTCCTTTCGGTATTTGTGGTTCTTTATAAAGATCTTTTTCTACGCAGACACCATTTCTGTGACAAGTCACCTTATTAATCACCTTGGAGTACATGTTATTGTATTCTTTCACTTTCTCGCAATCATTGATGATAATTTTTCTTTCTTTAATAATGTCCACGTTAGCTATGTCTGCTTCCAGTCTAACTCAATAGTGAGTTCAATTCTCCGTTAAGTTAGTTGAGACATTTTCTAAAAAAAGGTTTATTATTATTGACTCTTCACAAAGATATTCGCGAGCTGATAATGCGGTGTGCGTTGGTGTACAATTTTGTTGAAAAACCGGGTTTCTAACATTAAGCCATACTAGTTGTAGTATCAATTTATTTTTGTTAGCTTTGTGTCATAATGCGATTAAGATAATTGGGCCCATGAGGTAACTTGGGCTCAACTTGAGATGGCACACCAAATCATTACCTTTGGAAGTTACAAAGATACTTGCTGATAAAAATAAGGATTCTCTTTGGTCCAGAAAACTTTGGTCTTATGCCTTCCATCACAAGATAAAGCACATACGTCCCTAAAAACATAGTCCTTCTATCCTCTTTTCTGTGACAAGCAGAAACCATCTCCAGAGTTGATACAGGATTTAGGTAAAGTCCTTAAAGGACATCGAAATACTTTTAAGGACCTATATTTCATATAAAACCAAATACATGTAGGTACTAATTAAAAAAAGCTGTTTATTGTTTATAAAATAAGTATGTGAAATATACCTGTATGCAGGTATATACTCTTCATGTAGATATTAGAGTTGTTCATAAGACGAAGTCTTTAGGAACATAAGAGAAAGTACAAAAATATTTTATGTTAATATGATTACAGTAATACAAAATGTGATATAGTAATGTTTGTTTGTATGAAAATGCAGAAATAGATTATATTTATAGAGGGTAATTTTTATAATTTTCAAAATCACTGTGTTACATGTATTAGACTATTTTTTTTAAATTAGAATATCATGATTCATTAAATAACAAATGTATAGTAAGAAAGTAACACAGGTATATAGTTATACAGAGTTACACTATAGCCACAATAAACGCATTACTTTGCTGCAATAGAAGTCATCAATAGTTTCATCAAGATCTTTGGATCTCTTAACAATTGCTTCTCTCAAAGCCTTAAATTGCACTAATTGGTTTTTAGGATTTTTGGACTCAAGAGCATTTTCACATAAATTGTCTATTTGTCTACAGCTTCTATTTTGAAGCTGTTCTATTTCAAAATGTAACCACCTTTTCTTTGTCTTTAGCTGAGAAATGTCTTTTTTAGCTATTTCTTCTATTTTTCGCACCTTAGACAGCTCACCATCTTTCCTTTTCTAGTCAATATACTCTGCATATTTTCTCTTAGAAGATGACTTTTAAGTACTTTCTAAGGATCTAGTCAAATTAAGGACCCCTAAGGACCTGTATCAACCGTGCATATCCAAACAACACATGATTATGTTGGTTTTATCTTCCTCCGACAAAAATTGAAAAGAAGTTGTCCACCAAGTATTCATTTGTAAATCAACGTGTAGCTATACTCATAAGCGTCGATTTTGTAGCAGCTTAACATATAACATCGATACCATAGCAGCTTGATTTCTGACACTTTTTGTTAGTCAATGTGCGACTAAAGCTTTCACATCTTCAAACACAACTTTTTAAAACTTTGATACGACCGCTACGGGGTTTATCCAGAATTAACCCTCTTCGGTAGTTTTGATTCCCATTTTTTTATCGCCATTTGGAATTACTTCAGCAAAATATATATAAAACTTTTCCGAAATAATTTCAATCTCTATTAGTTTGACCTGATTCATTCCCATTTGTAAAAGCTAAAATACGTGATTTAATAGGTATGGGATCTGGTCAGTGTGGACCATAATAATGAACGTGATTATCTTAAAAACATGAATAATTCTGAAAACTAGCAACCCATCCTTAAATGGTTGACACAAATTGCACTCACTAAGTGCGTACAATCAATATTACTAATAATCGTAATTTAATATTATTCACTAATAAAAAAGAAGTAGTTTGTTATGCGAAAAACACTTCACTTTTGGGACAACCTGTGTAATAAGTTCTTAATAAATATTGAAATGTATTTGCGTTATATTAAAAACAATAAATTTTAAATACGCTCTTTTAAAATGCGACAAATTAAATATCCCAGTATTTTAAGAGAAATACAATTAAAAATGTATCATTTTACTTCAGATTAGTTAATTAAATAGAAGTTAACAAGTAAGTGAATTTACCTTGAGAGCATGTTTTTCTCTCCAAAAGTGGTAGCGGTATGATTTCCTGGTGAACCAGATAGTCCTCCATCGCTAGGATCGATGAGGAATCGAACTGGGAGTCGACGCTCTAATTCTGATTGGTTATCTTGAGCGGAAGATCCAAATCCAAGACCTGAGAGAACTCCTTCCGCATCCACACGGCGTTCATCTAGCAATGCTTCAATACTTTGTTGGAATTGGACAGGAGCATAAATATTAAGGAATATTAAAGGATTGTGTAGTCTTTGTCAAAAATAAAAATTTTATTTCTAAATATAATTATAAACGAGTCAATGTATCACAGAGGTGAATGAATTTTTTGATGCGATATTTTAGAACTAACATCAAATTCAATATAATATTTAAGCATGAGTCATAATGGGCCAATTTTTTATTAATTAGATTTCTACTGTCAACATGGATTAGTCTAGCATGACTAGACACTTTTATAAGTCAAGGTTTACAAATAGGAGGTCGAATCAATATATGGACATGTCACAACACTTATTTTTGTAATACTCTTTTTACGTTATTAATAAATAAAGAAAATTATTTCTAAATATCAAAACAAAATGTTAATGCTATAATAATTTGATAATAAATTCTAACAGATAATTTTCCGCGAGCAAGAATCGAATATTGAAATTTAGTGTGTTATCGAAGACATTTAATAACTGACTACAATAAAGGAGTTCATATCCTTAGTTACACATGAATATCTTGAACTATGACCACATTTTAGTTACTTACGTTAAATAGGATAGGAAGGTAGTCAGTTATGAAACTGTTATGACAGTTCCATATACAAATTGTCAACAAAGATCTCATATAAATTTACAAAATATTACAAATATTTTCAGTTGATTTTTCATTTAATAGAGTCGTTCTGAAAACATTCCACGAGTAAAGCTAGTATCACGCATGTAATGAGAGTCTAAACATACCCATATATAAATTATATTTAAGTTAGCTTGACGTTTCGGAATAAACAACAGGGGAAGTTTAAAATTGCAGTGTACGCGTATTCCCCAAAAAAGAAAATCAAGGCAAATTCGAAAAAACGGATAAATATAAACCTTATCGTGCTGAAAATAATGAAATGATTTAAAATGATTTTTGTAATAATAAATTCTAGCACATTAATAAACATATATATATCACTATTTATAGCCCATTTCTCTATGATCACAATATAAATAATATGCATCATATATAAAATAAAAAAGCAATCATCGATAGAAATAATACGTAAAGTGTATAATGTTCAAGAGCACAAATTTAAAATATGGGTGTTTGAACACAAATTTATTGTGTTTGAACATAAAAACAAAACAAAACAAAACAAAATAGAATAAACCAAACAACAGATGTTTGTACAATAGAGTATTATAAGGTACAGTTCGAATTGTGAAATTTGACACCAAATAGAGAATTTAGCCGTGATGAGTTTTCTTCCAATCTACCCTTATATCTTACACATACTATGCAAATTATAGAATAGAAAATATTTAAGGCCTTCACTTAAAAAATCTACATATTATTAAAATTTAAAATAACATGATATTTTATACTGTCTGCATATTACAAGTGCGCAGTGGATGATAGCACAATAATATAATGTAACACACATAATGAAACTATAGCAGAGAAAAGCATCAATCCTTCAGTGAAAATATAAGTTGGATTACCTGGACATATTAGAAAGAGTTTCCGAAGAGCTTGATCCAAAACTAGAAGTTTTCACCATCTTTCTTAGAAGACGCGATCGAGGCGTTTGAACGATTGATCTATCAGAGAAGCAGTTAGTTAAGTACAATATAATATTACAAATATTAGTATTTAGCACACATCACAAAAAATATATATTTAGTAATAAAATTAACATAGCATATATTATACTATATATACAGAAATAAAAATAAAACGACTTATTTTATAAATAATAATATAAAAGCTTTAACGTTATTAGTTTTAATAGTTGACTTTATATTCGGTTTTAAAATGTTTTAAAGAAAGAAGCCTAAGAAATGAAATAAGACTGACGTTTATTATTTTAGATTAAGAAACACGGACATATACATATGAATTCGACAAAATGTAAACATATGTTACAAAACACAAATAAATAATACATATACCTAATTACTATATAATACTGTATATTAAAAAATGAATATAGTTTTAATAAAAATATATTCTAAAACTTACACTTTTGATGGGGAACCATTGATAAATCGCTCCAATTTAGTTCTAACTGTTAAATCAAGGCCTACAAATAAAAGAAGATTCACTGTGCATAGTTATAAAATATAAAAACATAATTTAAAATAATAGATGATAAAAAAATATAATATCTAATAAAAATTACAATATATAATTATATACTTATATAGAATAAATATAGCACAATCATTTTCGAAATATTTGCATAATTGAACTATTAAAATCACAAGTACCTCCTTTTCCTTCATCTGAGTCAAATGATCCAGATTGAACAAGATTTTGGGTGTTAAATGTATTGGTGGATGGTATCGTACTGTCGATTTCTTCTAAAGCTATATCTGGAATAGGTTTAAAAGACAATTCTTTTATACGTATGCACACATAAATAATGTACACTATTAATTCTTCAATTATTATGATTTATAGTAATATATATTGCGGTATAATAAATAGAAAGAGTATTCAAGTTAAATCAAGTTATATCTTTATTTAATCTTGAATATGGTTTAAAATAAAGTGTAAATACGTGTTTTGCAGATAATATTACATTTTGATTTACTGACAAACAGTTTTGAAAAATAAACGTAAATAAATACAATTATTTTACTCTACATACCTATGTAGAGAAAAACGAATAAAATATGTACATACTTCAGTTCTGATCGCATCTTTCGATATTTCTAAAGTAATTTCACAAAGGAAAATATTAGTTACCACTTCAACTATAAAAGGGTATAATAATTTTAAAATAAACGTATTTTGTTGATATATGTTGTTATATAAACAATATAAAAATTAGATTTATACAAATATAACAATATTTAGTTGGCTATCTTAGCACTTACTTATTCTAAATTACTGAATAAATAAAGGTAATATAAGTTGGGAATATATACATGTAAGTATTATTACTATTAAAATAAATAAACAGGAATTCACTACCTGCATAGACCAGAAGTCTGACCAAGAACTGTACTATATTGAAAACTAAACAGTTAATTCCAACATTTCAAAATACAAAAATATACTTTTAAGATGAAGTGAAACCCTAACGGGAAAGCTAATCGAGCTACGCAGTTATCAGACAAACTCTTTCAACACTCGATAAATCGAAAGCAGGCTGTGCAACATGTTCAACGCAAGGAATTGCCTTATTGCCAAACTAGTGTAAAATACAGTAACATACAATACAGAATTACCAAGAATGAGACACACATATGTATAACATGTAAACAAACGTAGATAGAAACAGCTTTAACGTTGGAAAAATCCTTTTTAAGTCATTTACGGAAACATAATAACAGATATACATGTTAGGATACAATGTAAGTCAATGAAAGTTAATAAATATCTAACTAATGTTCATGGACGAAAGAAAAATGTATAAAGCTTAATCATTTGAAAATAGGTTACTATTTAATATTATAATAATATATTTTTTTAGCTTTCAAGTTATATAGATTGTAAATTAAGTATATTAAAAACCGATGTGTTTGTTGATTTAGTTTTAAGAACAGAACCGATTGCATTAATTAAATTTCTACATTAAAATAAATTATATATAAATACTTATTTTAAACAATAACCAGTAAGTTGTTTGTTATACAAACACACATATGTATATACCATTACAATTAATACATATCACATAGTAAAATTTGAATACAAATTATTTGTTAGTGAAAATGCAAAAATATAAAAAGGTGATATTTAATATACAAGGTAAATATTAAGTCTGGAGACATTGGAATAATTTGAAATTTATTATTTTAATGTAAAACGGTACACTAATTACACACTCCCTCATACCTACACTCTCAAAGTTAAGTTTTATGTGAAGGTGAATTGAACTGGCAAAATTATACTATATGTATTGGAGTGCTGAAAATCCTAAAAATGCAAGCTGCTGGGAAAGTCATTGTCTGGTGTGGTTAGAATTATATTGAACCACTTCTGTGACAGATTATTGGTAGTTTTGTACTGTACATACTTTTCTCTTGATAGTATTTTGACAGACTTTAGTTTTTCGTTTATGTTGTACCTATATAAATTAAAATAATAAATTATTATTTATTACTATGTATCCAGACTTATTATTCACCCTGGCCTATATATATATATATATTGAACCTTTCCATTATGTTTAATCATATGATATAGCATATTTTACTATATATTATAATACACAAACTAATTAGAACATTTTAAAATTATAAACTTATTGTTCCCAATGCAGAACGGGTATTAGAAAAACGACATAATAGAAGGATAGCGGTTTTTGCAAAGTATACATTTATTCGCAAATTTAATAATTAGTTAACATAAACAAAAAAAATATTTAACTACTACACATTTTATGATTAAATATATTGAAAAATAGTAATGAAACATAGTAGGTATATCTTACCATTTTTTGACAAAGTTTCCATTCCATGGAATAACACAGAATACACACAACACTAAGTTGACAAAACAAAAAATATTCTCACTTTTATGTGATGATTGTAGTTAGAAAAATTATTTCGAATAAAAATAATCTGAAAAAAAGATACATTAATTAACTAGTATTCATGGACTTCTATATTATTTGGTGTTTTGAAAATATTAATATGAATAAAAAACATGCAAAAATTGAAATCCTAGGCCTTTAAATTCAAAAAGAGGACTGTGATTGAAATATAATAAAATGATTTCTTCTACCTTAAATATTGTACAAAGTACTCAAGAGTGTAAACTTATATATATGTATAATATAAAAAATTAAAAAAATTTTAATAGGTATTTATAATAATAACTTAATATTTAAAGAGGTATACTTTAATATTGATCTAAGTTCTTAATTCAGATATAATTTTTAATTATTTTTGTGAACAAATTATACAAGTTTATGTACTTTACATTAAATAAAGAGATTAAAGGATATGTATTTAGCTATTTTAAATGTATTTTTCAGTGTAAAACATCTTGTATGAAAAATAACTTGAATATTTACAAAGATAAATATGTTTAAAATGCAGCATTTTTGATACTAGGTTACAAATATTACATTTTGGAATCTAGGAAAGTTTATGCCTTATGTTTAATAACGAAAATCTAATTGAAATTGTATTATTATATGTATAAAGCACCATATAATTGTCTTTCGAGGATAGTTAGTAGCATAGAGTAGAATTCGACATCCACATAAAAATAGCATAAATGATAGGCAGAATGAATATATTGTATGTACAATGCATTATACAATGAAGTTAAATTAAGTATATAATACATTAATATGTATTGAATGTATAGAAACACAATTTGAGTTGATTATGATTGATTAAAATATAGTATTAATTATTTAAACAATATCTAAGAAGTAATATACAAAGAACTTTTCATGTTATTATTAAAACATAGTAAATAAAAATAATATGCCAAACAGCTTAAAGTTTAATGTCTGCATATTGATATCGTGAGAAATTTTTTGAAACTTATTCAGCCTATTCTGATAACAAATAACTTGCTCGACAGTACTCCATCACTTCACCAGGAAGTGAAATAAAATAAAAATAAGCTTGACTTTATACAAACAGTTATTACATAATAAGAACAATTAAGTAAAACATACTAAGTAAGAGTATTACAAAAGTAAGCATGCTCCAAAGGATTACATAATAATAAAAATATGATATAAAAATACATATACATAAATTAACCAATACATGAGCCATTGTAATATAATTAGGAAGCAATTAAAGAAAATATTGTTTATTTATTGATTAAAATCCAGGGTGTCATTACTCAAAACTATCATAATCATAAGCATAACTTAGCAAAGTGATAATACTTTTTATAGATTGCATTACTTGAAATTATCATAGCACTGTAATAACTTAAGAGAAAGGTTGGCACACATGTGGCTACACCCCATTTCCCAATTGTACTTGGATGGCAATGAGTCATAGTGTATCTTCAAATTAAAAATACTTCATTTTGTAAACATCTTTGTTATTATTTTACTTTATGTTTTGTCTTATTAAAAAGAGCCTGAAGAATATTATTATTTAAGTATAAATACATGTCAATAACTTGTTAGAGCAGTATAATACATCAGCTTTAATATCCATTATTTAATTTTTTTTTATAAAATACATTTTATATACAGGTTTCAGAGACAACAACGATTATAAAAAAAAATAAATCAAATATTTTATTATATATATTATTAGGTATTTGCTATTGTCATGTCATTCATTTGATACCAAACACTAAACCTGAGAACAAAATTAATATATACACACACTATATATAGATAACTGTATGAAAGTTTAATTTAATTTTATTGTTCGTACATATACTAAATAAAATACCTATTGTTTGAGTAACTTAATTAAAATAAAATATATTAATAAATTCAATTTTGCTAAATATTACACAGTGGATGTTTTGTTTTTATATCTAACTTATGCTTATGACATCTTCAAGTAATGCAATTTCTGAGAATCATCACATATTTTGCTTATCATATATCCAGATAATAGTGTTTAGTAACAGAACTGTATTATCTCACCCTAACTTATGCTTATGATGGTTTCGAGTAACAACCTCCAGAAGATTTAATGTTACAAGGAATAAAAGGATAGAGTCACATATAAAATAATAAATAGATAAGAAGACACAATTCAAGGGTATGTAATCATAATAGAAACATTAAAGTTAGGTATCCCATTAGGAGTCAGAAGAAAATGGGGAGATGGCAACCTCTGGCAACTTCTCACTTGAATATAATAAGAACGTTGAGTTACTGGGATACTACTGGTATATGTTACTGCAAGACTGAATTTAATTAATTAATAATACACCAACATTATTTAATTAAAATAAAAACAACATAGGTATTTATTTTGTGTATTTCATATGTATATAAATTACATATATATTTTTTATATCCCACTAAGATTTGAACCACTGTATATCATAAAACCTATGTGTCAGTGTACTCACTACTTTACTAAGAATTATGCCACCAAGTTTGTTGATATAATGGTGGTTTCACAAAACAATTCTTTATAATCTTTTGATGAACAAATAACCAAATAACAAAATATTGGGGAATTTCTATTCTGCGATTGTCTGTATTATTTTTTTGAAAAGTACCCTTTCTCACCCCTCAACCAAAAAATTGGAAGCACCAGCCTTATTATAATTTATTGTAGTATAAATTTAGTCTAAAAATATTAGTATATATTTAATATAATAGTTTTAATATAGTCTTATAATATATTTAGTCTAAAAATTGTCTATATTATAGGTGTTTGATATAAGTAATGTAAAGTGCAATCTGAGATAATCCAATTCTAAGTTGGCATAAGTAAATTCTATGGAACTATAAGTCAAAAACACAGTTAAAATAAATTACTATTGTTACCCAAAATGTTTATTAAATTACTACTTTATATGCTAATACTTGTTATTACTACTAGCAATAGAGATCTTATAATATGATATGGTAACAAACACTAGATTAATATTATGCCAGATAACCACTACAAATAATCTGTCTTTTAATTTCTGTCCAAATCAATGCAAAAAAAACACAAAGCTGATTTAATCAAACATTTATTATGCAAGAATTAACAATTGCTATAGCCAGCTAATAAACTACTGTTTTAATCTAAATTATATTTAATCTATATAATTAGATGGTAATTCACTTACACAAAATCCGAAATATTTTGAATCACTTTGAGGTCTTTCTATGACCTAATTATCTCTGGTTCTGACCAAATCATTCTTAAATTTCGCAAGCCATGGAGATAATTTAAATTCAAACAATTTGAACAAATTAATCAAATTAATTAAATTTTATTATGCTGAAAAGAACATTACAAATCTCATTCCAAAAATTATTATACCAAAATAATTTTTAACATATATTCTTATTACAGAAAATCAATATCCTACATTGCTCAAATTAATTATGCAAATCAATACAAAGCTCACAAATATCAAATTGATTAAGATGGCTTCCGAAATAAGACAATGCATCACAACAATTGAGAGAATTTATACTTTACTCTTTAATAATTATTAAGTGAAATACCATTATGGAGAACACTATGTTAATATCAATTTAAAATTTGAATCAAATGTTAATTATATTTAATTA
>JAYRBW010096892.1:0-20264 GCA_036023295.1 Invenusta paracnida | reverse complement strand
AACCCCCCCCCCCCCCATATCAGATGAGTCTTTCCAAAATGTGAACAATCAGAAAGCTACGCAAGAAAGTAAGAGCAGATGAGAGTACCTTCGTATAATGGACAGTGGTTGGTCGACCCGCACGCAGGAGATAGCTACTTCCGGCCATCAGCGAAGGTGTCTGTGGTGGACTTTCGTTCTCTGGGATTGTCTCAATGTCCATGCTTACATTGCTTGTGTCTGCAGAATTGTGCATAATGATGTTGATTGCGATAAAATATGGTATAAAAATACTTTAAATATGATACATTATAAATAATAAATAATCTGCTTAATAGGTTGGAAAATATCATTACGAAAATGTGTTTGTTTCTCTTTTGTATAACTACATACTAATTATACACCATATTGATATCATACTACCTAAATAGCAGTACCTTTTCAGTAAGGTCACAATCGTATTTTTAATAACAGTATTTCAATGTGCGATATATGCAAAAAAAAATTCTTGAAGAAACATTTTAATGGACGTTTTTTATACACAGACAGTTTTAGATTTCATTATTTAAAAAATAATCTTAATTGTACATTATTGAAAAATATGATAAATCGGTATTATTAATAAAAATGAAAATTGTTTAATGTTTTTAGATAAAGTCAATAATTAAATCGATGATAAATGTCTTTTTCTGTGATTGAAATATGCAAAGATAAATTTCTTTCTGGTTTAAAAAATGGTTTCCATATATAAACGTATCACTAGAGATACGGTAATATACATATGTTTATATATTTGTTAACTTATTATCTTTCCACTAAATGAAATTTAGTGAGAATAATAATTAATTATTTATCAATCAGCATTATGTCAAATATTTGTATTTTGTTAATTTAATTGCTATTTTTTTAAATATCTACTTATGTAAAAGACAAAAAAACGATACTGCGAGAAATATCCTAATATAAAGAGCATTAGAAATAAATGTTGGTAATTGTCCAAATATCGAATAAAGATTCAAAAAACACCCATGCATAATAAGAAGCTTGAATAATCTTATAAAAATACATTGATTTGCCATGTAACAAAAAATAAAAACGAATGAAAGATCCCGATATGCAGTCATGCAAATAATAATGCATTCATTTAAATATCAGAAAATTCAATGTTTTAAATATTCATTATATTTTTAACTATTACCAAAATATCTCATTTGCAAATGTTTATTTAAAGTGTATTTTCTCTGCTGACTCTATGAAAAGATGCCCCGACTAATTAGCATATATTTAAATGTCATAAAAACAGGATCATACAATATACACAAGATAAACTATTGCACTTTATGTGAGGAATATGCATATTATATGTTAAAGTGGGGGAAATGGGGAGCTTTTTCTAACATTTAAGATACAAAAATAGGGAACACTTAGGTGGGTCATTATGCATAGGTACACATATGTTTATAGTCAATAATTATATATAAAAATATTAATGTAAATTGATTTAGCAATAGTAATAATAAAATATAGTAATACTTTAGTTAATTTTACATCAATTATACGTGTGAAAAAAAGGTAACATCTTATTTTTACAAAATAGGTGAAATAGGTGAGTGCGGGTAAACAAGCCAATCAAACGTGTTTTATTATTGATTTATTGATTATTATAATTTTTGTCTCCCATTAAAAAATATTTCTTCTAACAATGTATTAGTCATATACATGTACAAATCGCTTTTATATAGTTGTAAGCTTTATGTTTCTATCAAATTTTTGCCCATTATCTTTTGAACTAAGTGTATACATCAACATTAAATAGTATAGGTATATATATATTATTTCCCCAAAACATTTCAAAATTATAAGTCATCGTGTCAATCAGATTTTCAAATAAAAAATCTTAACAGTATAACTATAGGCGTAGATAATATCTCATAATAACATAGAATATGTATATATAAGTATAAAATTAAAATATATATGTGTAAATGTAAATATATTATACATAATATTATAGTATCGAAAAAATCATTTATATCAATAATTAATTATAATAAGGTGTAGTACAAATAAACATTGATGAAGATAGATTAAAATATTATCCATTTTTTTTCAGATTTACCACTCTACATAAAATGATACAATATTACACTTGATATAAAAACGATTATTTCTTTAAAAGCTTTTATAAAATTCAAAATATTATTGCCAAAATTTTATATTTTAATAGAGGAATAGATTTAATGGAATAATATTTAAAAACGGAATACCCATGAATCTAATAGGTTATCTAGCAAGTTGAGATTTTGAAAACATATGTTAAGTTTTCTCTTTCGTATTTTAGACTTTTTATGAGCAAATCTATTCATTTTATAGGTTCTTTCAAGAAAAATGAAAGTATGTAAGTTAAAAAATGTCCATTACTTAGGAAATAAAGATTACAAAAGTATGGTCTGTCGTAAGTCATTTAATCAGTATTAAATTGATTTGTTTGAATGACAATTTTAAAGTGTGTTGAAGCAGGTATAAAAATTCAATAAATCTCTCGAGGCAACAAAATGTAAAAACATTAAAAAAAGGCCCCTTGGTCTATACAAAAAAATAATATCATGAGCTTGCCATTGAGTTAGGGAGAGTAATGGGAAACTTATAAGGGTGAGAATAGCCCATATCAATAATAAATAAACGCTTTACTTATCAGTGAAAATCCAATTTTTTCAATGAGGAAGAATAACGCACGAGCTAAAACATTTACATATATATGATATCACTTAATGTGATGATAATTTTCTAAATTAATAAATATAAACTTTTATTTCAACGGTAGAACTGAATAATTAAATATCAGAAGAAAACTATATTAAAATCGATGGCAAAAGGATTTATTTTGCCGGGTTAAAAGACCTATTTTAACATTTACAATATAGGAAAAGGTCTTAGAAAAAACTCACGATATCTTAGTTATTCAGGCAACAAATATCAAATTCTGTCAAAATCTTTAGAACATTCTATAGCTATTATCGCAACCATATCTCGAATGAATAATGCTTACATTATGTTGAATTTTGGCTGTATTTTTTGTTATCTCGCCTATATATAAAGCTATGTCGCACTATTAAGTAGATGCATTTGAACCAATTACTACTCCTGCATTGATCTTTAACTTAAATAAGCATGCTATGTGTGCTTATGTATTTTCATCTACTAATCCATATATTGTTAAAAAAAACATGTAAGATAATATAGATACACCTATATAGACACCTACAGATATAATAGATAAATATGTTTTACTATAACAAACATAATCAATTTAATTAGATAGCATCAGTCTCCAGTTAATAATATATAAACAGTTTATAAACATACATTATTGGCTACAGAATTGAAAGTAAATTATTCGGGCAATCCCTGGTATGCGTACTATATATGAGGGATATGTAAGTATAGATAACTCAGTAATACTCGAGTATAATTCATATAATAATTTAAATAAATATAGTGTCATCATTCATTTATGCATGTCATTTTTAACAGTATACTACCTGCAAGCTATACAAATTTGAATTAGAAACAACCATTATTATTTAAAATACAGGAAAATGACAATATACTCATTTCTTTTGTGTCACAAATTTTGCCGTCCAAACACAATCTGATATAATTCAGAGTAAGCCATGTAATTTAAAACTTTATAATAATTAATAATGTGAAGTATCTATAGCTGTATAATGTCAAGAATACAAAATTAATGAAAATGGCTGCGTTCACTGTATCTTTAGTTTACATTATGTTTAGATTACTTATAATGTTTAGGCAGTAGGTCGCCTAAATTCGATATAACCATAACGTTCACGTTATACTATTTTCAAGTTTTTAGATATATCAATGCAGACTTTTGCAGTCAGTATTTAAAAAACTTTACAATTAATTTCTTCTCTCATTTTTTAACAGCAATAATGTATAGATCAAAATTTATAAATCTTCAAAAAACTAGTAAAAATCGTATACTGTGAAGAGCATTTAAGTTGAAAAAAGTATTCAAATACATAATGTGCAAAGTGATAATAACCTCGACCATATAAAATAGATATGTGCAAATCCGAAGATACATAAAGCATTCAGTCTATTTTCAGTACATAGTATCCATTTAAGATAATAATAATTAATGTATTATAGGAAGGTGTATGTAGAGTAAAGACTCTCCCAATACTTGTAGGCAGAACATATATCAATAATAGTCAAATGGAAGAGCAGAGCTAGTAAAGGAGAGAGGGGAGTGGGGGTAGTGTACGGTGTCTACATATACCTGATGAAAAATCCGTGGTGTCAATTATCGTGGAAATTCCACCTATAATTATATAAGACGATTAGTTCAATAATAGATGACATCTGTTGGTCCTACCAGATATTGTGTAAGCAATGCTACAATTAAAATATTAATTCTCTCTGTACAATATAAAAATGAATAACTAAAATTTTTAAATATACAGTAATGTTAAAAAACATTTGACTGTTTGTAGCATCTGAATTTAATGATACTAAAATCCTCTATAAAATGTCTTTGCGTCCTTCCAGTTATTATGTTGTATATAGCTAATAAATAAAGCATTGGATTAGTACTGGAATAAAATAAAATCTACTTAAATTATAAATCAATAGAAATAATTATAATTTGTAAGTAGTATTTGGTAGCTTTGTTGCCCAATTGAGCACAAGATTATGCACAAAGATAACGGATTCCAGGATAAGTTTTTAATTCTTACAAAAATAAAATCATTTGTGCAAAGTATATTATCTATACTTCATTGAAATTGATAACTAATAAAACAAATACAATATAAACAAATAAAATATTTAACAAAACATATATCTACATGTAATAGTTGTACAAACTGTCTCACTTCAAACGTGGATACCACACAAATTGTGACTAATGTAACATGTGTGAGCCAGAATCAAAGCTAATCAAAAATTGTGACTCACAGCTTCATAAAAACAAATATGCAACGAAGATTCCTTAATCAAAATAAACAATAAAATATATTTCAAATAAAATGCTCTTAAGCTTTTGCAAAGACTCATGATTATTTTTTTCAGTATACGGTTTGTTATTATTTACATATTAACCAGTTTTCGCGCTCTATTTAAATTTACGAGGTTTATTGAAAACTTAAATATATTTTATTTAAAAAATTATTTATTTAATAGTATATCTATGTATTTTTAATAAACAGTCTACGTCAAATGTGGGTGCATTTAAGATATAGTAATAGGAAAATTATAAAACAAAAAAACAGAAAAATAAACATTTTTCTCAATATTAGTTTTTAAAATTGGGTAAATTTATTCTTTAGTTCTAGACTTCTTAAACAGATTAATTCATGAATGCGCGTACATACATGCGCAATACTTTGATATATGGGGAATACAATTCTAACGTATATGTTAACACTAATATAAGATAACTTATACTTTTTGGATGACTCATAACAAGTGAATATAGATTTAAATTACGTTTTATATTTAATGAAGTCTATTGAATAAACTGTGTATTATGTGGTTAATCGTAGAAAAGGTTTTTAATTTCTTATTAACGAATATATTACCACAGCCATGTGTACAATTGGTATAATCTACTATTTATTTGATAACATTTTATTGATATAATTAATACAGTAAATTGTGGATATTTAACTAACTATAGTTCCTTAAAAACAAAACCTAAATTTTTATGAAACTTTTTATTTTGTTTTATTAAAATCATCGAAATTTTAAATACACTACTTACATATTTAAGTCTATTTGTTTATTCAAATAAAAACCAATTAACCTAAGATATATAATCACTTCCAGGAAAATAAACCTATAAAGATTTACAGCGAAGGTCAAGCCATAAATTTGTGTAAATATTGAATTTAAAGAAAATCTTTAATCAAATAAGTAAAATTTGTAATTGTGCCAAATAGTTAAATAAATTTGGCACACAAATTGGATTTAATCTTAATTGAAAGATATTAAACTTTCACATACAGAACAGTCTGAATTGAAATATAACAGCTTAATAAATAAAATTTGTCTGATTATCGTTATAACTTATGCAAGATACAATGTGAATATATAATCGAAAATTAATTAATTATACCTATACGTTAAACTCTCAAGTAGGAAATAAGATCTGGCAATTAACATCTTAAGCAATATATATAGTTTGTATGTAAGATATTTTTTGTGACTATTTGAAAAGGTCGATATAATGATTTTATAACTATAATCGTAAAAGTATTTTTTTTATTTCTCTTTAAATAGTGCCATACGATAGGTTAAGAATTAAATCAAGTTTGTAAAATACCACACACATACACGCAGACATACGAGTATTAAATAAAATACACTGAATATACATAAAAATATGAACTTTTAACAAACACAATGATTAAAATGGGCAGAAAGACAAACAAATGATAATTTATCTTAAATATTTGGATAATTATATAGGTAAGTAGGTATTAAAAAGTCAAATAAGAATAAATATTGAGGAGTATAGCAGCATCAGAGAAGGAAACAAAAAATTTAGAATCTGGTTTTAGGTAAAGACAAGGCGGGATAGAATGAGGTTTCTTCATTCAGTAAAATATCAAAAATTAATCGATCTATAAAATAGTCAAAACAGCAAACCAAACAAAAATGCCATTCAGTATGCCAAACAGTTGGTCTAATGGTGGTGAGGATACAAAGTACAGGTAGTATACTGTGGATATTTGTCAATCACTGGGTTTTCTGTTGGAAATTAGACTAATAAGAGGGTTTCTAAATATAGGTGCACTTAAAGAAAAAGAATTAAGTCACAGAAAAGAAAGATAGTCAGATTTATTGAAATCTGAAATCGGATGAGGACAGATTTTATACAATGAACTCAATGTTAATTATTAATCACAATATTTTTCGAAATTGTGATAAAAATTTTAAATTAATTTGGAACATATTTATATACAATATATATACCTAAATAAAAAAATGACCATCTCATTAAAAACGGTAAGTTCATTATATAAGTCTATCACTCGCTTACAAAAAAGTAAGCCGAAAAGAATTTTAATTTATGAAGAGAATAACGGATTTCTTTAAAACAAAGAAAGGTAAAAGAAAGGAAGAAAAGAGTGAAATAATAAAATAAAGAAAGATAGTAGATAGTACATAGTAGATAGTGTGATTGTGACAAACGTATTCTAGTGATGTTATTACTGTGTGGATATCTGGCTGAAGAGGGCACAGCGTATATTAATTACGCATCAGACTTAAGTGTGTTTGTGGCTCCCTTCAAGGTGCCGGTGGTGTTATTATTACTATTATCGTACTATTTTTACTACCTTTTGGATCAATCTTAGAGCCTGTCAAATGAAAAAAGGGTCAAAGTAATAATGAGAAGAAAGCATTAAATATAGATGTGCAAGTGGGAAGGACAAACAAAAATATATAACATAAAAATGTAAAAAAAATGTTGTTGCAGATATTGGATACTTTTACCATTTAGTTATTTTTCACTGATAGCTATTTTAACTAAAAGATTTTTTTATTTATTTTTTATTTTCCTACGATTTTCTAAAAAAATGAAACGTACAATCAAATTATATTTAGAAAATATTAATGACTTTGATATTATTTCATGTTTGTTTAATTGAAATTAATAATAATTTAATCTATATAATATTTTATACTATGTATTACAATTATATTACTAGTAAAAAATTAGCAGTATACAGCATATTGTAAATATTTAATTGTACTTTTATAAATTCTAAATTATTCTATTTAAATTTTTAAATAACATATTTAAAATGTCGGAAACTATATGACTAAACTTGGATTCGTTTCATTAAAATTTAACAACTGTAGTAGAAAATATAGCTAGAACATATAGAGGAAAGAAATTGCACCTCTGGGTCGCGCCATGTGTGGAGTGGGAGGAGAAAATCCCTCTTCAGACTTCTTGCAGATGTGGACATGACCTTCCACTGTGTTCAACGCGATACGAACTAGATATTCTACGATTGCACGGAATCCCCCACTAGCTCCGGCTGACGCGCCTGATGCATTGTATTCGTACTACAAAGGAGGTAGTACATAGATATGTCAACTTATTTTTAACATGAGGACAGTGATAAAAAAAACTATAGACGTCAGAATACCGCTCAAACTTAATTTCGGCGTTTCTCCTTTCCTTTGAACTTGATAAGCCATAAATACAACCAGGTGGGCTAAAAGTTAGTTGCCTTACAAATGACTAAGTACAACCTTTTACTTTTACGTTAAAAACCATACTGCCTTATGCTTCCATCAAATATATTATGCTCTTGAGTAAGTCTTGATGCGAAAATTAAACAAAATCAATAAAAAATATAACTTTCTACTTTATTTTGCATTTGCACAGCTTTGAAAACTCTCAGGAAATGTAAAGTGTTAATAAAATTTGATTTTAAATGGTATGTAAATAAAAAATATTTTTATTATTTAATATGTTATGGATAGTTAATATGTATACTACTTGTATAAAGTTAATATATATTAATAATTTTTTAAATCCTACACGGTTAGTAGCAGCAAATAAAATTTTCAACATCATCTAAATTTCAGAGTAATTTGAAATATTTTAGTGACAAAATAAATTTATAGATCTCTCCTCACCTTGTAAAGTACAACAAGCAAGGTGTTGAGCCAGTGGAGACGCACATGGGGCTCCAGGAGCCAGAGGCTGAAGGTCGGTGGCTGATTGTCGCTCGCGTAGCGCTGAGGAGAGGCGCAGAACTGCAGGACCACAAGAGTAAGATGGAGGATCGTATTTCCCATCTCAAAGTTGCAGTCGAGGACTTGAGCCACCCCGGCAATAAAAGCGTGAAATACGGTCGAACTCCTATGGAGGGGCCAAGATATATATAACATAGTAATGAAATATATATTTAAATACATAGCAGTATTTTGACGGAGATTTGAAGTAAATTGACTCCGGACCGATCATGAATAATGAGCTTGTCAGAGTAGATTAACTCAAAAATAATATTAGCTGTCATTATGTATTTAAGAAATTATATTATTAAATCAATAAGTAATAAATGTGAATAAATATAAAATATACAAATTCATCATTGAAGCATTTTTACACGAGTTGTTTAGTACAGCATTTTAATGAATAAAAAATTAATTTTAAGAGCAAACAATTTCAATGAAGTACACATGGTCGTATTCAAAGGATTAACCATAACCAGACATGCTAAGAGTTGGAATCAGGGATACGGGAGACAGTCAACATTACCTTTTATAAATATGCAATAAATAATTGTATTTTTTGTAATTTTTAAAAGTAATTATTTCTACAGATTATATATAATAACAATTTCAAAATATATTTTTGATATTTAGAAATTATTTTTGATTAATATTTGAGCGTCTAAATTTAGAAATTAAATGTTAAATGTGTCCCTATGTCTATATCTTACTTGAAGACTAAAATATATTAATTTCTTAATAATTTTTATTCTGATACTATATTAAAATAAATAACTAGTATTAGTAAATCAAAACTATTTTATTTATTTTTGTCACAGACAATTTTTATACATTTTTACATTATACATTATACAGTATATATTTTTATCTTAATATAAACAATAATGAGAAATGAGTTAGATTTTATAGCGGCCGATAGGGTTAAGTAAGCCAAAGGTTGGGATAGACGTATAAAAGTAGAGTTTGAAGTGTGAAGGTAAAGATCTCGAAGTGTAAAGGTAGAACTAGAAGTGTAAAAGTAGAGCTCGACATGTAAAAGTAGAACTCGACGTGTAAAGTAGAGCTCGACATGTAAAAGTAGAACTCGACGTGTAAAAGTAGAGCTCGACATGTAAAAGTGGAGCTCGACATGTAAAAGTAGAGCTCGATATGTAAAAGTAGAGCTTGACATCTACCTTCACACGCGAGATGCGTGAGACTTGGCATGTCTGCATAAAAGGATTAATAGTCCATACAGTATTAACCCGTTGACTATGGTGCATTCACATAGTACATTAAAACTAAACGTAAAAAATATATAAACTATTTGTAATTTGCATTAAATCGTCCATCTTAAAATAAAATGTTATAAAACTTTTAATAATGCATGACAATATTTTAAAAAGTTACTTTTTAAATTATTAGCATCTATTCCTTTTCATAAAATAGTTAAAATAAAAATAAAAAGGTAGAAAGCACTTGCTGCGGTAAAATCATTTATTGAAATATTTCGACGTATAGTCCTATTCATACAAAATGAAAAATATGATAAGAAGAGTACACTGAGCATATAAGCAGGCGATTAAGTCAAGTTAAGATGATGCAATAAAGAAACAAATATAGACATACATCAAGAAATTATAATAATATGTTAAATGAACTGTGTTGCAACTTATGTAGCACCATAGACTTTAAATGAATAAACTTACTTGTTTACTTACTTAAGATTACTAATAGAAATCTTTGTAGCACTTACCGCAGCAAGTGCTTCCTACCTTCTCATTTTAATTTGATCCAATGTTGTCAAGGGAAGCCCAATATTTCATAAAATAGTTATTCAAGTTTATGCCACATATAACAACTTTGAGTAGTAATTATTTTAATATGCGAATATTTATAAAAAGTATTTCAGAAAATCATTTGTCGCACCTGAGTTTATAAGGTGGGATGCTGAAGACTTGATCAGTATAACCTAGCAAGAGGGCCAGATGACGTTGGACCTTGCTGAGAGCCTTCTTGTCCCGAAGTTCATCCTTGGCCGAGCCTAATTCAATTCGAGTCATGAAGCTTAGAAGCAGTGAGACCCACTGGTGAAGGGTATCACGCGAAGAACCCTCCAGATCCAAAGCAAGTTGAATGTTGCTTGCCAGTTTACTGCCGTGGTCTGTGAATTCGGCAACATTTACTCCACCTGGTGATGTGTAGTAGAGAAGAGGGAAGAGCAGTAAGCATTAAGAAAGAGTAGTTTCATATAGAAATTACGTCTGCTTTACACTCATCGGTCAAATTTTCTGAATCTTTAAACTTGCTATGTAAATTTACTTGTTTATTTCAAAATTAGTCACATTTTAACTCAAGCCTAAAATTTCCATCCGTCTTTGATTAAAGTGTATAGCTAATATTACATTTTCAATAATATGTCACATATTATCCTTTTTGTCAAATTATAATACAAATATTTCATGGTCATGAAAATATCTGACAATTATTTATGAAAATAATAAAATGGGACATGTTATAATCACCATATGGCTGAAATATTTGTATCACACATTTTCAAATTATATATATTCGGTACCTACAATATTTATATTTAGATAAACAAATCATTAGATGTTTCAAAAATAAATTGGTTAAGAAAGCGTTTGTAATACCAAATTATAAATAATTAATTTTCACATTTGTGTAATATATTATTAAAATTTGTACTTTTAAATCGACTTTTTCAAAACTATTACCATAATTAGGGCACAAAAAGATAAAATATAATGTGCAATCTTTTTCTAAGAATCACAAAAATCAGTAAAAGTAAAATTTAATGCATAAAACGGTGTAGTGAAAAATATACGAAGCAAAATTATTATTTAGAGGTGGATATGCAGTACTATAGGAAAAATAAATCAGTGTTAACGAACTATATACAGCTATTAAATTAACTCTCTTGTTTATAGAATAATTTTTTATATTTTGTCAGGAGTGAGGAGATCAATTATATATATCCAAATATATAATTATAGATCGACTATATATGTACATATTACGTCGTTCTAAATAATACAATGGCAATAATTGGTCAGAAACGCTTCGAAAATCATTTTGCCAAATAGAATTTCGATGAATTTCACTTCGTCAAGTTCGCTCTGGACGTTCTTCATTATTATATATCAATATATGTACTAATAATTAATTTTCGTTATTATATGTCGAGGTAAAAGTATTTTTTCATATTTATAAAAAATATTGCTATATATTATGTCTTTTTTTTAACTTAATTATCATCACACTATTACAATTTATTTATAAGAGCGAGTTTGAAATTCACATTGGAAACAAAGACTTTGGTAATTATTATAATATAAAGTGTTTATACTATGACACGAGTGTATAATGAAGTATCATAATATATATAGCAGGCCATAGACGGTTTGTCTACTATAATCGGCAAAGAGCGTTTTGGCAAAACGGAACTTTTTATGAAAATATTTATTGTTCGGCGAAATGCAATTCAGTGAAAAGCTATTCAGCAAAATGAGATTAGGAAAAATACTGTTTTCCCTGCAATAATACTTCTAGAAATAAACGAGTAAATAGGAAGTTATAAGTAAAACAAGTACAAATAGAAATAGAAATGGTTATAGACAGCTCAATATAAATGTAATTTAGTAACGGTCAATTTAAGAAAAGATTAAAAATGTGCAGTGCCAGTGTCTGCCTCTTAATCGCAATAACTTCTAAATAATTATAAACAATGAATTGAATATATATAACATATCCTAAATGTAAAAATAAATGTTATAAGATGTGTATAATGTGATCTGTGAGTATAAAGTAATAAATCAATAAACCAATAAACACAGATAACCTAATTAATCTATTCAACTCAAAGGTGTCATAATTGTAGGTGATATTCACTCAATAATCAACAAAAAACGTGCGCAATATAAATGTTTAGACTGACGATAAATTATTCTAATATCAGAATATCAAACTATTTTAAAATCATTTAATACAAGATTTTAGAAGTTCTGTTCCTTTCTGTTAAAGGATTTGAATTTTGACGATAATTAAGAAAAACTGCAGTTTTTGATGGATTAGACGTTTGAAATAGCTTTAAAATGTCGACGTATAAAACAATACTACCTGATTCAGGATAATTTTGAATTATGTAATTGTTTACACTTTAACTATTATGAAAACTATTTAACTATTATTATTACTATAACTATTAATTATTATATAACATCAGCTTTTAAACAGAAACATAGAAAATTAAATTAAAAACATTATATTTGTTTATAAAAATTTAACATAATAATAAAATCCGAAATATATGCAGAGGATACTTATTTTAAGTGAACGAGCATAAGTAATGGTATACGCATTTAGCAAAAAATTGTATATGTAAGAAAACCTAAAGTAATATGTAAAATTCAACAAATTTCAAAACAAAACTCAGCTCACATCTATCAAATTATAGGTAAATAAATTCTCATAGTGACATCTCTAAAACAGTCAAGTATTTGGAATATATATTTATGGGTTCATATTTTGAACAAAATGGTGAATAAACAAATTATATCGTATAATCCATGAATGGAATATACGAATGTCATTAGAAATATTAAAAAGTAATAATGAAAGTATTCAAATCTAATATAGCAGTGCTGCCACTGCCATATACGAAAAAACGCAGGTCAGAAAAAAACGCAGTAAGCCAAAAGTGATAAATTCATGAGATTTTTAATATAATAAATGGTAAGTTCAGAAAATAAGTTCTGGCCATAAGAATGTTATGTTATACATAAAAATGTTATGGAGAAATGTCAAAGGTCAGCATCAGTGTAGCAGTTCATGACAGCTTAGGAATCTTTAGGAGCCTCTTCAGAGCATCAGCAGTCGTTTTTCTTTTGAGTTCTATTACCTTCTGCATCAGTGTAGCAGCTGCCGTCTCGATAGATTTTCTTTCAATCCTGAAAAGATCAAATAGTTATATCTAAAATAAATATTTAAAAAGGAAACCACACATATAGGAACGTTTGACTAAAATAACTTATACGTTATACATGATAATTTTAGATAAATGAATAAACTTACATCTCCTTTAGAGCTATACAATCCATCTCCAACGTTTTCGTTGACTCCACTTGCTTGTGAGCATTCTGTAGATCAGCCATGGCTTGTTGCAGTCTCCGCTCAGCATCACCTTTGCAGTCGCTTCACCTTTCTTTTGTATAATTTCGTCTTTCTCTGTTTGGAGCTTTTTTAGTTCACTGAGTCTTTCCTTGTCCTGTTTGGCCATAACCTTAATCCTTTCCGCCTCTTCCTCAGCTATCTTTTTGGCTGTTGCAGTTGCCTTTGCACTCTCCTTATTGCGTAGATCGGTTTGATATTGGGACCTTGCGTTGGATCCATAATCAAGTAATTTTAGTGGTATTTTCACTGTTGCAGCATTCAATTTTCGGGCCTGTAGAAAACTACGTGAAATAAGTAAGTTCTTTCGAGTAAAATCTGAAACAAAATTAAGTTGGGTAATCATTCGTATATGGAGAATAAGGAAAATATGAAAATTATAGTATCAAAAATAAATAATATAAATGCATTTAATTTACCAGAGATACAATTCCGCTTCTCCACATCGTCAATGTCATGGCTTTTACTAATTTCCCTTTCAGCATAAGCATTACCATGAAACACAGAGCAACAGGCAGTTGATAGCCTCGCAAGTCGTGGGTAGGTGTTATTAGCAATTGAGGAGATAGAATGCCATGCAGATGCTAGTTCAGACACATCTGTATTATCAGCTGTTGCCAACCGACAATTGAAAAGACGGACCTCTGTTTCCAATTGATCAAGCTCTTCCAGTGGAATCACATTTGGTAGCATCTTTGCAACGCTCATCACTTCCTTTTGTTTGATGGTTGGCGGCATTCCCAAGAACGTCAAATTTGAAAGGAGTTTGTTTCGGTAAGGCAGCTTTTTGGCGAGATAAGTAAATAATGTCACGTAAAATTCTCGAAACTGCAGAAATAGAAACACATGAAATAAATTATAATGGAACATGAAAGATAATAGTAATTGTAGTAGGTATATAGTTAAAATATCATTAACCTATTATTACTATACATATAATAATTTAAAATACATACATTAAATTACCTTATGAAGCAACCGCCTACAGTCCTTGTTTCCGATCAGATTGCGAGTATCTTGTCCAATGGGAAGTTCATTTGAATCCACATATAACGTTGCATCCTTAAAATCTACCTCCCACAACTCTTCTTGTAAACCTGCTAACACTTCTGGCTTCAAGAACTGCACAGCAATAGATCTAAGCAACTGCACTTGTTGCCAATGAAGTTTGTGTCTAGGGAATTTTTCAAAATACTACCAAAAAATATTCTTTTATTACATAAAAAATTAATGATGGTTGAGTTTTAGTTGATTGAAAAATGATTGTTTGGTTGATATTTAGAAAAATCACTAAATTTCATGATTTTCCAGAAAGCGTACAAACCCTAAATATTATTCACAAGTGCACCATTTTAAAAAATGTGGTAGAATAAAAAAACGCAGGTTATTAGAAAAACGCTAGCAATAACGCAGGTACAACAAAAAAACGCAGGGAGTGGCAGCACTGAGTATAGGTTAAAGTACTATTCAAATAATCATATTAACTATAAAAAACTATATATATGTATATATATATATATGTGTGATAAAAATAGATAAAACTAATATTTCATATGACTTACTATAATAATTAAGTAATAAATAAATAGACCTACTTTATTAAACAAGTCAAAGAAAATAGCAAACAAAAAATTCGCAAAATTTAAAGACATTTTTTTTATTTGATTCAATATTTAAATAACACAATCTTCTAACAGATAAAATTGAAAAATACAAAACGATTCACTGGAGTAATGAGTCAATAAACGTCAAGTCGTAATATCATCAATAAGTTACAATAATTATTTTTGTACATTGGTTATTTAATTTTTTTGAAATCTAATGTAATTTTCTTGAATAAGAATGTTTAAATAAATTTATTTTTAGAGTTTTATGTCCTCAGCTGTTTTAATGATAAACAAAAATAACAAGAAACATTTAATTTTACACAAAAAGGCGAAATAATTATAAGCAATATTATGTAAATCAATATTATGAAGGCAGAAAAGACTGGAAAGACGTTAAGCCGTAAGGATATCAATTCGGACAAATTTTAAGTGTATAAAAAATATACGAATATAAAAATTGAGTTACGAATTGAGTTAAGAAGTTACGAATTGACTTAATTTTTACAAGATAAAAAGCATTAGCTTAGATAAGGACAAAATGTTACCACATTAGGATAGTAGGATATATAATAATAAAATCGCTAATGACGCTTAAAAAAGCAATAAATCAATAAAATAATTAATAAATATGCATACGTAGGAATTATTCTTCATAGTAGTTATAGTCTAAGAAGCTGTAAAACATTCAAAATTAAAAATCGACTGATTTTACAGGTTTTTTTAATCTGAAAAAAAATCAAAATGGTATTTTATAAGAGGATAAGTACTTCAACTAATTATCTTTGTCTAATGAAAATTTGATACAAAGTGCCATATTAATCATTTTAAAAAGAGTAAACTTTACCTTTTACAACACTTATTTTAAGCAAAAATCAGTTATGTTATGTGAGTCAATATAAAATTAACACGAGTTTATAATTATATTTATATTAATGTGTATTATTGATATAAAAATAACTTTTGATCGAAATTTTGTGAAAACTCGATAGCTTATAATAAATTTTAATAAACTATAATATACTTTTAGTTAAACTAGTATATGAAAGTGTCCAGTGTTAAGATCCCCTCGTATGTAATCATACCTTAAATTGGGATCAAATAAACTGGTAGTGGGCCTACTATATAATAATACAAGAAATGTATATTTTCAAGAAACAATTAAACAATTCAAGTTTATTTCCACTTATTTATGTATGCAAGAGTCGTCGAAATCTTAATAATCTATACAAATTATGTTTTAAAACGCATTTTTTTGTTTACCCCATATTAATAATAAAAACACTAATAAAATGTAGGAAACAGAAATAAATAGCTAAATTCTACAAAGAAATATCCAACTAATAATTAAGTGTATTTTCATTTTTATAATAAATTTATAATATATTAAATGTACTTGAAAAATCAGTCGATATAACAAATATCATAATAAATATCAAACTATAATGATTACTAAGTAGGTATCTATCTAATTAAGTAACTGATTATCATTTCGAGAAATATTGAAGATACAGAAAACAAAGTCAAAGATGGATATTAAACAATTAAATAGCGTAAAATAGTAATCAACATATTATTATACAGAAGACATTAAACATATTAAGAAATTAAGTTTTTTCGTGGTTCTGTCTAAGAATGATAATAAACTGGATCAAAGTATTGAGTATTGAGTAAATATTGATCGTACATACTTACCAATACAAATGGCCATTTCTATAGGAGAGAAAGTTTTATGAAAAATAAATATTATTTAATAACTTATGGAGGATATAAGAAAATTTGGAAGAGAAGAGAAGAGAAGAGAAGAGAAGAGAAGAGAAGAGAAGAGAAGAGAAGAGAAGAGAAGAGAAGAGAGAATGGTAATTAAAGAAAGAAAGGAGAGGATGAAAGTGCAGAAAATAATAGAAAGACGAAAAATAGAAAAAATGAAAAGATGGGAGAAAGGAAAAAAAAGTACTTAAAAAGTATATTTAAATGAAAATGTTACATAATGCATAAATATCACTAATGCAAATATTAATTTAAACAGGAAATGATAAACGAGTAATTACAGTTCGCAAATGTAAAAGAAATATGGAGACAGTTGTCTCTAATGTCTCTAATAGTTTAAAACAGATCCTATATTTGTGACAGGTTTTATTAATAATAATAGTGCTTTTAAAATTGTGCAATTTTTTTATGACATTAAAACAGTAATTGTCACAATTAATATTAACTTATAATGTGAACGCGTGAGTCAATTAAAAGAAAAATTCGATTGAAATTAAACATGAATAACCAGGGGTCGAAGTTAGCTCTCTATAAATTAACGGAAAGAGAATCAGGAACATCTGGTCCTGGCACAAGCGAGCGGAGCGAGCAAAGTGTAATTGCGTAAAGTACAAAAAAATTGTTGGGGTTAATTAATAAGATAGTATAAGGTAATGTGTGTTATTTATTGTTTCTATACCCTCTTAATATTGGTTTTATCGACTTAAAGAAGAATACTATGTAAACTCAAACACATTATTGATAAAACAGAAACGTATAAACAAAACAAAAAAGATTTATTAAATTGAAGAGTGTCATGTAAACAATGATTGATATAGAAAACGACAAACAAGAATTCATAGAGTTATAAATTAAATCAATAACATCAATATAAATCAAGAATTATATAAATAATTTCGACATAATGTGCATATAACATAAATAGGTAGGTATATGTATATTGATTCGAAATAGAAAAAATATATAAATAACTTCAGATTATCCAGTGTAAATCATAGAGTAAGGAAGTTACTTTGAAGCATTGTACGTTTGATTTGTGCAACACAGTTTACATAAAAGTAAATTTAGTTAATGTTTAGCTATTGATATAAATGTTCTACATGATGAAATATCTATGTACAGTTGAAACACAAAATTACAAATATCACTTTGAATGCCACGTCTTAATTTTTTTTATGGCTCAACTATTTCCTCTGGCTGAGCTTCATCCAATGGTATCTCAGGAGCGTCGAATCTATTCTTTTACGTGGGATAGGAGGTAGATTTGCTCGAAGTCTTCGTCTATTTTCAATCATTGGAATAAGAGCGCTGAGCTTCTTCCTCCGTTCTACTATCAATCGTTTGTGTTTTGATATTCTCTTTTGTTATTGTTTTTTTGTGTTGTTAATTGATTCAAAGCAGCAGAGGTTAGTTTAACAGCTTTTACACATGCTACACGTTTCTGTTATACCATGCATTTCTCATGGCACACAATAACTGAGGATCTGCAATCTCTGTTTTCAAATCAGTTGGCATTTGGCAAACGGCAGGACCATACACTTTTGCTTTGTACTGAGCACTCCGTGTGTTCCATATTGTCAATAATAAAAGCACTATAGAAAATTGTTAGTAGATCAAAATCTTTAAAAAATATTGCTCAATTAGAGGAAGTTCATTATAAGCCATCAGTTATCTAGTCTATCCATGAATAAAAATATATAAATAAAACGCGTAGCGCTTTTATATAATGCTTTTATATAAAATAAAGCACGTAGCGCAAAAATATTTTGATTATAACTAATAAATATGTTTTAAAATATAGTTAAGAAAGAAACTGCATATGGCATATGTCCAGAAAAATACGACTGAGTAAGCTGTGTAGAATATGAGTTTGGGGGGGAGAGGGGCTATTATAAAAATGTGAATCTCAGGACCCAACCATTTTTCTCAAAATTATTTTTAACGAATAACTTCGACCCCTGATAACAATTTACAAGAGAGCTGATGTAATAATTTGACATCTAACTATATATAATTTATTTAATGTGTTGGTATAATTCATGATAAACAAATATTTTATGAAGATTATTTAGATTATATTAAAAGGTACGCTAAACAATAATCGTAAATCTTTAAGCAATAAATTACACCGTTTAGACATAATATAGCTATTGTATTAAAAGTACATTATTTACCTTAGCTAACAATACCTACATATTGAATAAAAAAGCAAAAATATCAAACTAAAGAATGCACCTTGATAAATGGAGGCGCCTAAGCCTGCCAGTGTAGGCTTTGATTTTCGTCGACCAATGTTGAATTGCGGAGCAGATGATTGCCGAATGTAGGGTTTCTCTTTGGAAGCTGGGAAGGATAGAATCAAATGTATATAATATAAATACCACTATAAAAATACCAAAATATAAATGTATATAGAGGTATAATAAAGAAAATATATTAGATGTTTATTCTTTCCAATTTATAAAAAATGCATGTTGGATAAAACATCAAATATAATGTTTACATTCTTTCAGTTTTCTATAATAATTAAATTAATAAGTGTTAGACTACTGGAACACAAGTCAGTAGTAGAAAGTTTAACATTTTAAAATGTAAATGTACACGTACACGTACAATATAATATATATATATATTCTGCGTGCAGTCTGTTTATACGTTTCAAAAAGCAACTTTAGGCCTGATAGGTAAGAAATAACGTTAAAACATATATTAAAAGGGTATTTCAAAAAGGTATTAGGACCAAAAATAAACTATGTAAACTGTGAAAATAAAAAACGGTCATGGAAATTGGTCATGGCTTGGTAGTTGGTACAAAAGTGATTATTGTTACTTGCTTATTTAAATTAAATATATATTTTTTCCAAATTTTTTATTTTCCTTTGTAATTTTAATTCTGTTTTTCCGTTTGTTTATTGTGTCATTGTTTTAATAACGTTTATTTACATTTATCGCTCTTTTTCT
>JAYRBW010096881.1:0-20267 GCA_036023295.1 Invenusta paracnida | reverse complement strand
GTTTATTATTTAATTCATTTTTATTGCCTGATATTTTTAGTATTAATAACAAATTTATATTGCCTGAACTGTTTATTTTTTAATTTATTTTTATTGCCTGATATTTATAGTATTAATAACAAATTTTTAACTCTTCTTATTAGTATTCATTTACATTCATTTAATAAGGCGGAATGGGAACAACTGCGAATCTTAATTTGTTATAAGGCAAAATGGGAAAAGGCAATTTGGGAAAAGGCGAAGTAGGTAAAGGCAAAATGGGAAAAGGCGAAGTGAAATGACACCCATGAGAGACTATCAGATTACAAGAGAGCATGAGAGCATAAGGAAATCAATACAAGAATGTAAGGATTGCGTCACTTTTTACATTAAGTTCCGTATGTGTGGCATCTCCAAAGCTTCTCTAACCAAACAATCGAATTTAGATAAAAATCTTGTGATCTGATAGCTTCTAATGCAATAGTCTCTAATAATTATGTAATCTGACTAATCTGATAAATTATGTTCTGTAAATATTGCTACTCGTCTGCAGTAGACTGATTACTTGATTGGTAATGTTAATAATAATTATTATCGCCGAATGAGACTATAACAAGTAATAACATAACTTGCTAGTGACCATTCTTATTGTCACCTCCTGCGTTCTCTTAGATAATGGGCAGTATAGATTCGGTGCATATAAGTCGAACATAATTAGATTGCGCAATATCTGTTTAGCAGGTATATAAGTCAGCCGGGTTGGATTGTTAGAGTGCAACATTTGACGATAACTATTCCTTATTGATAATATTATAACACTGTGCATACATACATTAAAATGCATTGATTTATATATAGTAGTTTGAATTACGTGCTGTTTAAGCATTCAAATTTGGTAATAAAACTATCGAATATATATGAATGCAAAATGAACGCAGTTGACTCTTGATCTAGGTATGTGATCTATATTTAGAAGAGAGAATAGAATAATTACTATATCAGTCGGTCTATTTGAATATTATGTACACTTTAAATTGTACATATTTAAAAAGATTCAGCCTTAAAGGGGTCAGCTTTTATGACATAATTAACCAATATTACGTATGAATAGAGACGGAGAGTGTTAATAATTTAGTAATTAAGGAAAATAAACTTATAACGAAAAGCCTTAAATGATGTTTTAAACTATTTTAAACACAAACTGAATTATATAGCTTGGAGTGACCTTCCTTATTCCAAACTGTGTTTTCTTAAGTGATAAATCAATGGAATATTGGTAGTTATCTTTTTCTAGTAGATTACATTAGAAAAATTAGAAAATAATAAATAATTTGTAATTGTTATAAATGAAATTAATAAAATTCACGGAATATTTTTCGGGTAAAGGTTACTAAAATGTTTTAAGCAATAATTGTCACTAAAAATGTGTATATTAACAATGAATACATATACATATGTATGTGTATATAATTCATATTTGAATGCCCGACTTGCTAACCTTAAGTTAAAACTTGACAACTTGAAAGTAATATTTGATTGTAATAACGCCTTATTTCATTTAGCCCTATCCATACCGGGGTGGGCTGAATCCGCCACCCTGTTTTAATTTTGCTGCCATTATTATTTGCAAAATCGCGTGATCTCCAGCTTTCATGGCTTTTCCTAACTCTATATGTTTAACAACTTTTAATAATATTTCCATCATTGTTCCTCTAAATTAGGTGACCCCTATCATATTTTAGTTCATCTAATTATAAGTGAAAACAACAAAATGTATAAAATGGGGGTGGATATTAGTGAAATCGATTTCATTGATAGTACACAATGAACAACCAACACGCACTATAATATTCAGATACTCAGTACTTTATTATATAGTTAATTATTTCGATTAAAATTGAGAAATGGAAAAAAATCACTTTTTTATGTACTTTAAAAACTAAATTAGCTGTAACTTAAAAAAAAATGTTATATGCAAAGTCATTTGTAGATCATTTTGATTTAATTGGGTGCCAATTTTCATCACTAGTACACTCCTAAAAGTAGATTTCAATAGGGGGGGGGGGGAGTGCCGAATCAGCCCCACCCCGGTACCTGGCTGCGTTAAACAGCCCGGTATGGATAGGGTTAATCTGCGTCTACTGTTAATTGGAATAACCTAATTAATTCATCGGTATTGAATTTATTTGTTGAGATTATCAGCTTATATGCTTTGTACTTTCAACAGAGTCTTATATCTACATATATTCCCCGAAAATATATTTTAAAGTTTATGAATCAATAACGTATATCTTTTAATAATATAATGTATGCTTATTTTGTAACCGTTAATAATTTTGAAAAACGTCCACAATTTTTAACAATTCTCCAATCTTATATATGTTCAAATACATTCATACTTTAGTCCGTAGGTTGAATAAAGAAAGTATTAATATATACGTTATTACATTAAAGTGACAAGCATCTATTTATATCTGAATGTGTTTATATATACATACTCTATATATCGCATTTAATTAATTCTGTGTAAATTGAATATAATTGTAAATAATGACAAATTCTCTTCTGTATGAAGTATAAAGTCTGCTGTGCTATATTTTCTAGTTGCTAACAAGTGGATACGAGAAAATCCCCAGCTTTTTACGAGACCATGCCGTCTGGATCGGTTTTCTGGCAATTATTAGCAGCAATCATTCATTTATTTAAAGTCTCGAGCAAAATGAAACATCTTTTCTGCATATTTGTGATTTTTTCAATGTTTTTTTAATGCATATAAAATGTGATTTTTCTGAATTTTGAATGCATGTTGTAGTTTTGTATAAATTGTTCGTGTTTCTGCATTATTTGTGCTCTATATCTATTTATTCATGTTCAAATTATGTGTTTTACAAAATAAACAAAAAAAATCTTAAAAATAACCTTTGTAGTGTAATGGCAGCTTAATCTAATAGGGGGGGGGGATTTCCAACGCCCCCCTAAATGTTCTAAGAAAAGAATACCCTTTTAAAAAGGGCATTTATAGCAGCATTATTGTTTAAGAATTATTATTATATTTTAAATGTCCTTTTTAAAATGTTGAATCAACCACCCTTTAAAATTCGAACCTGGGATACTATAATAATATAGATTTCTTTGGATGACGTGTATTCAGTTACTGTGGGAGTACTAATGTGGATAAAGTAAACAACTCTACTAACAGTAGAGTTTCAAGAGAGTTTCCAGCTGTGAGAGTTGCTTCTCGTGGAATAATAGATGTTTGGTGTTTCTGATTCGAAGATAACCAATCAGAGGAGAGCTTCTTATGCGTAGATGCGAAGGAACCTATGAATATTGGAGATTCCCTCGCAAAAAGTTGCGGCATGGTTGCACTACATTTTTCTTCTTAAGCTGGCTGCAATTTCGCGTGAAAGTTGCTTGCATTAAAAACTGACCATATAACAAACATGATATGCGTTCAATGAGTCGGATCAAAGCTTCAATTAGATAATAATCATTAGAAATGAGTATTCTATAGAGGGATGTCCACCCGTCAGTACCTATTGTTTAACCCTGAATCAGTAACTCAACGACGATTTGCACTGTTGCATAATATATAAGATTAATATGTAATCCTATCACTATTCGCCATACATTTTGCCACGCTACAAGGAACACTGTTTAATACAAGGATAATATATAAATTATATTTTAATATTCAAAGGCTACTGAAGCATTTATTTCATCGGTAATAAATGTGTAAAATTGATAAAAAATAATAAAGTAAGTTTCATGCAGTAATCTGTAAAAACTGTTTTAAATGCATACTTTAGTTCATACTGCTATAGTACAGGCGCTAGCACCTTCTAGCTACAAGGAATGAGGTACCAGCAATGCAGTATCTACAATAGTAATAGATAAAGGCGTCAAAGCTTCAGAAATGGACGTCTGCCTGTTATTGGCGGGTTGCTTTGGACCACTGCAGTGGCATTTTAAAATTTCTCATATTAATGAATATGAATATCTTTACAATTAAAGCTCAATTTTCTAAAAAAAATTATCTTCCATATATGATGTAAGTATTTATAACCTTTTTAAAAGTTATGTTACATATGATTTTGAACATATATATATTGTTTTTTATCTTAAAATCAAAGTTAAATACACATATCATGCCATTATGGTTCCAGATGCCTTTGAATATTGGTACAAGGCCAATTTTGTCAACAAAATTATCATAAATTGCCCAAGTATTTGCCTAACTGTGGGGATAGAAGAATGGGGATAAAAAAGTAATAAGTTCAGCTTAATGTGCGACGCATACTGAAGTTACTATATTTAATAAATAAGACATGTATATTTATATGATTGTTATAAAACCCTGACATTAAATTATGTTTTTTACCTTTTACTGGAATATGCAATAAAGTAATAACAAATAATGTCTAAATTGAAAACATTTAGGGAAATGTACAAGTAATAGCAGCTGCTTTCTTTGTATGACGCAATAACAGCTGATTTCTTTGTATGACGTAATAACAGCTGATTTCTTTCGTAATAGCAGCTGATTTATTTGGTCAGCTAAGTCTGATTGATTTATGCTTTTAACGCGTTTATTGATGAGGCTATTGATTTATGCTTTTAACGCGATATCCTGGGTACTTGTTTTGCATTATATACCTACATTTCAGTAATCAAGACTATGTAACATATCTGAATCTAATCCAGAAATTATTCCACCTGGTATATTATTGAAGTTTAACAATCTGGCTCACTCATTGTAGCAACCATAGAGTAATACAGTAGCAACGATTGAAATAAGACTGACATTTTTGCAAATATTATACATTGAATCGATTAGATTAAATATTAAATATTAAACGATTATGATAAAAATGGACTTAATCCTACTCGGAAGCACATTTATATATATATATATAAATTACTTACTTTACATAGACGGCGATAGGCCTTTTACTATGTAAGTAGTATTTAGTCAATGACAGCGTAAATTGTTTGCTACAACCAGGAGTAAGTAGTCTTGATTTGAACGCTCGACCGCTGGATTGCTAGCCTCGCGTCGTAACCATTTGACGATGTAATAAGTATAATATATTTTTATCTAATTTAAATTAATGTATATAACGGTATTAGTACAATATTTATAATACAGTAAGTATAATACTGCAATCATGCATTGATGTTATTGTACACTATTTATGCGCACGTACAATGCTTAGATATAAAATATATATTGTACAAAAAATCTGCGTGATTGCTATTGTTGGCTTCAAATAATCAAAATATCAATTGATTTTAATTAATAATAAAATCTGTTTATTTAATTAGGAATCATTTAGATAAACTTTGTACGCAAAATTTGGTGTCTCTATTAGACACCTGGTGGATGTATTTCTGGCTTAGAAGGTTACAAAATTGAGCAGCTGGCACAAACAAGTACGATACCGCTACAGAAGAAACATATTTAACCTGAGAGGTGATGACATTGCGGCTCCTCAAATTGAGACAAACAATCTCAGTTCAGAGATTATTGCCGAAATGGACAAGGCAGACAAATTCAAGAAGTTTCTGACAGAAAATGGGTTTCCTTCCAATATTGAAACAATGAAACCTGAAATATTGAATGATTATCTCCAATACTATTCTTTTTCCTTAAATACATTTCCTTATATATGTTTATATGTAAGTTTAGATATATAAATATATGATATAAATACACATATACCTAATATCATCTGTATAATCGTGATAAATTAGGTAAGCTGTGTGTGTATCTACGTGTAATTTTTCAATTATTTCAAATTGGGTAATAAATTAGTTACTAATTACCTACTAATTTAGTTGTTCATAAGTATGTTATAGTATATATTAGATCGAGGACAATGCAATTGTTTTAATACGTTGAATTTATGCTTTATGCTTTCTATTATTACGTTGTCCGCGTATTAGATTTAGTCTAAATAAGTGAGTTCTCATTGTTATCTATGTACCATTATAATCCTACAGCATATATAATCTCTCGCAGTGACAATTTCATAACAGTAAGATGTTACGTAATATGTATGGAACCTACCAGCTAAACTATGGAACAATAACAATCAAAGCAAACTGATGTTATAGTGAGGTAAGAAATACTTCAGCCATTGAGCACACGATTGTTTGCTCACTATCTTAAATACTAATTGGCGAATAATGGACAGATATAACCGTCTTTATGGTTGATAGTGGAATGACGAGGATCGCGTTAAAAATTGTATGTATAAACATAACGAATTTAGTGTGCAAAATTACAAATGAAATCATGGAGATAGGGAAAACGTTATCCTCTTACGAAGAGTTAACAAAATATATCAGTGAGTATATGAATCCTCAAAGTTTGTTCAACTGGCAAAAAGGGACTCTAAAACAATTAATTCAGCTAGAAGTGGTGGTATAAAACGTGAAATAAAAGATGAACTGTAATACTATTCACTTGTGTACACATGTTTATACTGGGAAAGAAGTTATGTCGGCAAGGGTAATGGAGTTCGTCCCAATCAACAGTAAATACCTATATTATATATAATATGTACCTAACATTTGGTATGATTTAAAATAATTATACATTAAATTAAATATATTTTTCATTTTACCTGCCCTAAGTATATAAATATTAACAATTTAACATTACTGAAATAAAATTAATGCTAATGATATGTGGTACCTTGGTAAATATTTGGCATAAATTATTATCATATATATATACCATTATATTACATACATTAAACATAATTCATATAAGACTGAAGTTTAAAAAGTCTCGGATACAGCAAAAGGCAAAATAACTTCAAACCATCGTCCGAAGACTTGAGGTTTACCAAGCTACTTACAGGCACTACTAGCAAATTATATTAAATTTGAGAGCCACAGGACAGCTTTTTCGAGCTTATTAGCTCTCGTCAGCCGGGCATACCCAAATAAAATATAATTCACTAGTAGCACTGTAGCAAGGCGCCGGTATATATATATATATATATAGTTTGCATAAAGCTGGGATTGTCTACATAAATAAATACAATAACGTATCTATGAGAGTTGATGGTTTCACATATCCGGAATTATGGTTTAAAGTTATTTTGCCTTGTGCTGTATCCGAGACTTTTTAAACTTCAGTCTTATAATTTTCCCGATATGTGAAACCATCTACTTTCATAGATACGTTTATGTATTCATCATGTAAAGAAGGTTCACTCTTTTGATTCAAGCGGAAAATCCACCATTTTGAAACTGCATAAAAAATATCAAAATGTGCGTCAGAGTGTCAGCTACAATAATATGTAATTTATAGAAGTATAGCTTAAATAATAAAAAACATTTTTCGATAGCAGCAAATAACAAGTTTTGCCTACATTATTTGGTATGCATAGACAATATTGTATTATTTTACTATTAATATTTGTTAACATTTCAGACATTATATACTTTAAAACTCAAATGACCATTATGATCTAAGTCAGGGTTATAGATATTACTTACTTCTTAGCTGAAAGTATATTTTATTTATAAAACATCTCACATATATTGTAATTAATTATGAACATGACGTCCAGGCTGCAGAAGCTGTATGTAGCATATTGTTTTAATTATTTAAAACTATATTTAATAATATATTCTGGCACATGTTCTCTTTAATACATACTTTTGTTATTTAAATCTAATTCATCCAAATTATGAATATTGCCAAAAAATTATACACTTAATGTTTGTGCACTTGGTGCAACAGATTATTTCATTCAAAGTATTTATTTCTAATTATATTATAAGTTTAATGCTAAATTAACCATTTCATAATCTTAAATGTTTACAAACCATATATGCTATACAATTTAAATATAATGTTTTCTAACTGTACAATGATATAGATGGTTATTTTAGTATACATATAAAAATCACTATGTGACAAAATTGTCAAATTAAAAAGTTCTATAAGCTTTTCAAAAAAATTAATTTGTTTGCTTATTTTCATCAATAGTATTTTACCATTGTATTATATATATATATTGAATTTAAATACTTATAATATTTAAACATTTAACGTAATTTTGGGTAACTTGTAACACTTTTTTAAATTATTTTAATATTTTTGAGAAATTGGGTACGTTGAATAAATTGCATTGTTATGAACTGCAGGATTTATGGGTTTAACAAGTCCATAAACTTATATGAATGATTAAAACTATTTGAAACAATGATATGGGTCCGAAACTATGGTATCTAAAACATGCCGCGAAACGGGGTAACTTGTAACACACCATTTTATTAAAACATAACTTTTTTTCTTATAGACAAATGCAAAAATGACAATTAAAAGTATCATTAATTACGCAAAATACCTATAGGTTAGCAATTATAATGCGGAATCTCTTATTAGGTACATTAGAAATATACAAATTCTGTTTTTTCGCTTAAAATTTAGGAACAAATTTCACAGACATAATGTAAATCTTCTGAATCATCGGTGGTGCATTGTAGCCAATCTGGACCCTGGTAGATATTATAATCTGACAAACAGATAGACGCCAGTCCTTTGATGTATAGATGCCTCTCTGGATGGCTGGGTGGGGAGTTTCTTTGAAGTAGAGGCTTCGCTGGATTGCTGGGTGGTGGTGCTGCTATTTGACGCGGGTTTGTTAGGGTCACAGACAAGTTTGTTCCTGGCACAATTTTGCGGCCTCGTGGTTTTTTTGTATCCTTTTGTCCTCGCTTATCAGAAAACATTTCATTGAGGGTTGCATCTAGATTTCGCCCAATATTCTGCTGTAATGCAGAAGATGCTGTTCCGGGCAAAAGTTTCAGAGGCTCCTCCACATTTCTAGGATAAATTCCACACGCACGAAAGCAAGATACTACACTATTACTTCCACCACATGTGTCCGACTTCTGAAACAATTGACTCAGCATAATGGGAAAAGATTATTTTGGAATACTTCCTCGTGATCTGTTCTCTGCTCTCCAATTACCCAGGATTTGTCGCCAATAAACTTTCAGTGAGCGAAAGTATGCCACGTCTAATGGCTGAATTATGTTTGTAGCATTTGCTGGTAATACTGTAAAGTAAATGTCACTTTGTCGGGCGATAGAAATTACTTTGACAGAAAAATATGAGGCTAGCTGGTCTCCCATTTCAACAGTTTCTTACCGCAGGCGCACGATTTGCAAACGGAATAAAACATTTTTCAAGCCATTCCTCAAACTGTGGTTGTTCGAACTATCCAGAAGATATACAACTGTATCTCGCACCACTGGGCCCTCCTCCTGTCCAACCTTGGTAATTAAGGTCGGCATTATTAGCAGAAATCTATCGATTTTATGATTTGTTACGAGTTACCCCGTGTGCTACAAGTTACCCCAAACTACTGTAATTTATATTTTTAACTTTTCACTGCTCTCATGATTTATAAATTCCTATTATTTTATTTTCAGACAATTTAGTCGCATAAGCAAGTTTAAAAGTAGAGCCAATTTCTGCAGTTATACTGTAATCTTACCTAATGTAACTAGTAAGTAAAATAAATGTTTCACATCAAGTGTGCAAATATATTAGACACTAAAATTGTAATATTTTATTTTATACTATTTCAGCTTCAAAATATGAAAAATTGAAATTTTTAAAGTTTGGTGTAAAAATATAATACTGAGACCTATAAACCAGTATTTTCAAATGAATTCAATAATATTTACTTTTTTAGTTGAATCAATAGGGTTAACATACATAATAATCTTTTTTTTATTGTTCAGTCTCTATTATTAGTTTTGCAACATGAAAATATTTGTGATACATTTCTTTCTTTCTTCTTTAGCCCTCCTCCGGTCCCTCTTTGCCAAAAACCGGAAAGATCTCTACTCCCTCTTCCAATGTTCCAAACCTCTCCTAACCCATCTAAACAATTACGGCAGGGCATGTGGAAAGTTGCTGTGATCCGCTTTCTAAAAAAGAAAGCGTTCTACATTTTTCCAAATTATTTCAAACGATGGATTAAGTCAATTTTTCACAACGCAAGCGCACAATTGGATAATGGCTTCTTTTCGTGGCCAGAGATGGAAGATACGGTCTATTTGGAGTCCGGGGATTCTTTCAAAATCTCTGTTCCTACGAAATGTAGAAAGGGGCGTACAGATGAACTTCAATTTAATAGCGTTGAAATAGAAAAGGCAATTTCTTTTTTCAATCAAATTTTCGTGTTTAACATATTATATACTGTTCTCTTCTTTTCTTCTTATTTTAACGTTTTTGTGTTCAAACATATTGTTATATTTTCATGTCAAAGTACAGGCGGTCAGCACACTGTTAGTAGTATATTGGGTTTTTAGAACAACTGTTTTATTTTATTTGACGTTGTAAAACTATGTAAAATTGAACACATTCAATAGATAGTTGTAGTATCCTTTTGAATTTATTAATAATCTAATAATGTATATCTAATATACTTGTCATAATATGTGCTACACATATAGCAAAGCGCAAAACCGCTTGCTTGAGTGCATTTATACTTAAACTCTAATCAATCTTTTTCGCAAGTTTTTACTACGAAGTTTCATCGTCACCGTAATATACTTTATGGATATACTTTATTACATTGAATATAATATTTTGTACACGTTTATACACAATTTATTGCTGTGTATCTTTTTACATTATATACATTTGAATTATGTTTGCACCATGATCTACCCTCAGATCTGTGTCTATATTGATCATTAGTTCACTATCTTCAATGAGCAATGAGTAATAAAGACAATATTATGAAACTTACTTGTATGTTTTTTTTATATCATACAAAACTATATGACCGTGTATACAACATATATTGAAGATATGCCTCTTATTTTATATTACAAATAATATTTAATTATGCCGATGATATTTTTTTGTTGTCCCTTCTTGTTCACATTTAATTATACAAGTATTCTAGCAATCACCTTAACACACATATATATATTGTATCTCATTCGATATAATGATTACGATAAGTATTATATTTTAAGTATTTAAGTATCACAATATGTAGTGAAAAAATAATAAAATTAAACGAAACTATCAATAAATACATATTTTCAAATAATAGGTATACGTATAACCACTCCCAGAATTATATCTGCTGTTTTCATATATACAAAGAAAAATAAATATTCAACTAGTTATGACAATAATAAAAAAAGGATTAATCAGTTACGGGCAATGTTCACATATCTATTATTTTAAAATAATATTGTCTACTTTAGGCATATGACTACGAATTTTGGCCACAGACATAGCATAAATAATTATTATTATTGATTGAGCCACAGACTACATATATTATTACAGTGAGCCACAGACTACATATATTATTATAGTGAGCCACAGACATAGGATATAATAATAATAACGGAATAACAATGCAATGAACTAGATCTACAATCTAAGCAAAATCAGGAACAATTGTTTTTCACATTGCATTTTTATCGGGTTTTTTTATACTTCTTTAATTTTTTCTCGCAGTTACTAATTTACCTCGCTAAATTAAAGAAAAGCATAGAATATAACTAATAACGTAGATTTATTCTGTTAGTGATATTTCTTAGATAGTACATCTACGTGTGTCAGATTTTTCAGTCCTTTTTTCTACGAAAATGTACCCGTTGACATTGAAAAGTGTTTTTTTGTTTGATACCAGTTAATGTATCTTGGTTGTTTTTGTTTCCATTTCCATGTTTTTGTTTTTCTGAATTTGTTCCTGCAGTTGCCGTACATAGCATGTTTGTGTACTATCTTTAATTATATATTCAATTGTTTCGTGTTATCGAGGGAAAATGTTGAAAAACTACTAATTAATATCTATAAATATGATGGTTACAATGTTGTTTTGAAATTGTTTATATTTTTCGTATTAAATATTTAAGTTGTTACATAAGTTGAATCAAAATATGTTAATACTAATTTTAAAATATTTATTTTTGAGGGTAATTATTACTGTGTATAGGGTTATGCTACTTGTTAATTTATGTGCAAGTGATCTACCTATATCATTAAAGAATTCTTATCTTGTAATTTTTTAATTTTATCTTAAATTCTACTTTTATTTTTTAATTTATTTACTTGTTCTCCTAATTTTTATTGCTATTTGTCATATTTTATTATTTTGTTTATGTAATTCTTGTTTGCAGTAGTGAAAGCCATATTAAACACATTCATATATCTTTAATACTTATTTTCACTAGTTCAGTTTCGTTTTTTATAAATTTATAGAGTTTCTTTTTTTTGTTTTTATATTTTCTGTTCCGATTTAATTAATTCTGCTAATAATTTAATAATTATCAAACATAACAATAGGTAATCAAATATATTGTTGATTGAAATTCTTCATTATTCTTCATGTTTCAGCCTCTATATTTCTGTCAGATGATGTCGTGTGCAAGAATTTGCGAATCCTGCAAGCGATCCTGACATCACCAGTCTTTGAAAGTGATGAACCAAAAGAAACGATATCAAATCTGTTACTTGTTCAACCACCTATTTTATCTACACTTTCGACGTCTGCATCCCTTCAGAAGGAAATGTTTAATCATAATACTGATCTTCAATCTCTCGTCACACCAGACAATATTTCCTCTTATGACAGCCAGTCACTGGTATATCCTTCATGTAATGACGAGCTTTCTCATCATTTTTTTCTTAACTCGTCAAATGTTGAGCAATACTCGCAGGAAGATATCGCGAATACTTTTACCAACTCGCTCATTAATGAATGCATCACCATCGAAAAAAGGGTAATATATTATTATGTTATTGTCACATTTACGAGAAAGATACGTGAAATAGAGTAATATTCTTGATTGTTTGCAATATATGAATTAGGAGTAATCGAATAAACTTTGAAATAGATTGTAAATATTGTTCTTTAGTTTATTTTAAATGTTATTTAAATCTTAATGGACCGTTTTAATCATCTTACAAAAAACTGAATATTCATTCGCTTGTTATATAGTTTTAATAATCTAGAGATATATTTCAAATCTGATGACGTTTTTATGGGTGTATTTAAGAAAGACAGAAAATTATGATGATTCTCTAATATATGGTTGCCAGTACCAATTGAGATAATTGTATGTCATAGCACATTCACAACTCAAATAGGATACCTGACCTTCACATTGCTAAATTAAAATTCATTTGAGAATATCAAAGCTCAAATTGAGAAGTCTAACCGGTTTTCAACTGTGATATCAAATTAAAAGTTTATTGTAAGATTATCACAGTTGAAATTGGTACACCTGCGTCCTTTTTTTACATTTTAGCAGCTTTCTTAATTCAGACAATCACAAATGAAACGGAGACTATAAGTGTTCAAAACTGAAACTATTTCCCGTTGAACTCGAATTTAAATTGACGAAAATATAGTGAATAAGTGAATTTTTGTGTTGTTTGTTCTTTTTTCGATTTATATATAACACTTATGAATCCCAATTAATTATGAATTTATAGAATACGTCTTTTAATAAAAGCATATAAATATATTCCTGATTAGTAAAATTTGTAGCTAGAAATTTCAGCGCATCATACCTGAATTATACTATTAGTATTTAACCGTTCTAGTATTTAGTGTATTATTGGTGGTACTACTATTTGCAATGATACTAGTTAATACTATGGATTCGATTACTTCACAACACTAATACTCCGCAACAAAACATATTTCTAGTTTTAATTGAATTTTGGCGTTATTTGATCAATGTACCAATTTTATAAAGTACTATTCAGATTGAATGACGTGCTGGGTACTTTATACTAATTAATCTACAACATTTTTCTATCAGTTTAACCACACTCGCTTATGAACAATTTTTTAACATTGTATTTTTATTATTTTAATTCTACATTAAATTTTAATATATAGATTTAAATAGGGAATAAGTTTACTAGAATATATGTTTAAAGTTAGTATTCAATTTAGAATTTTATTAATTAAGATAAATAAATAAAAAATATATATTTTAATATACCTGAATTTAAAACTTCTTGCAGTTTTAATAATGTTTGCAACATTTTTTATAGGAAATAGTACTAATGAATATAAGTTTCGAATAAAATATTAATAGACAACATTTTGTTCCAAATTACATGGTATTTGTTTTAAAATACACTTAGATATATAAATTATTTCAAATTACTGTATGCATAGTTGTCATATTCTAGATTTGAGAAAATTACCTGTTGGAGCAATGTGAAGGGAAAGGCATTAGAATAAATTATTTGGACCCGGTTTGTCAATTACTGTTAATTTTATCCTTTGAAAAAATGTTATTCTGTCACGAGAATTTTGTAACTATAAAAATACATTAAGTCATTTATTATGAGTTTTTTTTCTTTTTGATTGTCATTGGTCAGCTTTCTGAAATTAAAGTAAATATATTTATACAGCTCAATTAAGAGACTTATTAAGGACTAATATCTGTGCGTTGTCGATACTAATTTTCACCTATATTTATGATGATTATGGGACAGTTATGTGTGATATTGCTTTCGTTTGACATTGTTTATCATTGCTACTGATGAATTTTAAGTTCTTTTCATCTTTAAGATTTGTGGTTTGAAAAAGTGTAGTCGATATTTTTGTATTCATTTTTGAAGTCGTTATAGTTGTCTAATGTTTAAAGTCAGTATCTTTTATGTTTCAGATATCTTCACTGGATACTAGCACTGTCTTGGGTCCATGTACAAATATTAAAACAGAATCAGACTGTCTTGAGGTAATTCATTTGATATCTTAACTTATATCAAGAAAATGATATGTCCGTAGATTTTATGAAATTAAAAAGACCTATTTAGGTTATGTTAAAACATACACTTTGAGTAGAAAATCGATATTACAAATTAAAGCTAGACATTTTATTTATATTTTTGTATTAATTTCAAGTATATCCATTTATTTTTAATATAGCTGTGTTTCATTTCAGTTAAAAATATATATTGGTCTTTGACGTCTACGAAAAATGTGTTCAAATTATAATATGAGAGCAATTTTGAAAACAAATAAAAATGGAACAAAACCAAGCACCTTTGAGCTTTAGTATAGGCTCAAACATAAATTGTAGTTTCGACAACGGACTTTATGGAAGTAAACTTTAAAATCCAACACTTGTCACAATGATTTACAATATATTATTGCTATGTTCTGTCTATTATTTCTTTTTAGGTTGACAACAATGTTTCCTATTTGGATTTAGATTTGACGTCTTCAGTAACAACCTTAAATTCGATACCCTCATCTTCCGTGAATGATTCTTACTTTTGTAAAGTGTGTGGCGAATCTTTTACTCATCGAGTTATATTTAAGAAGCACAGATGCGCAATGCAGGATATAAAGAAACCACAGAAAAGTGATATTTGTCGAGGTACATTTCCAGTTACTTCAAGCATGAAAAAATATTCGCTGAAAGCATTACATCAGTGCAATGTTTGTAATAAACAATGTCTTAGTCGGTCTCACCTCATAGTTCACTCGCGTGTGCATACAGGTGAGAAACCGTACCAGTGTAATGTTTGTCATAACTCATTCTCATGTCTAGCAAACCTTAAAACACACAAACGAATCCACACAGGCGAGAAACCGTTTAGCTGTGACATATGTAATAAGTCATTCAAAAGATCTACAACTCTTACAGATCATAAACGAATTCATACGGGCGAGAAACCGTTTCTGTGTGAATTTTGTCAGCGTTCATTTCTTTCATCATCATATTTATACCACCACAAACGTTCGAAGCACAAAGTCACCCCCACTTAAACTACACTATGCTGCATAATTTTGATAACATATCTCGTTGAATTACTTATATTTCTACGATAAAAAGGCTATTACAGAAGAGAGTAGTTGTCACAATTGAGTTAGACCTTTAAACTAATTGAAGTTTTGTATATACCTATGAATCTAAATATGAATCTATGCAACATATTTATTATCATATATTATTTGGACACTGTATTAAACTGTATATTTATATACAGTAGTGTAACACCATATCATGTCGCAAAATTTTATATTTAGATGACTTGTCTATACTAGTATATTATACTTTAACATTGTTGTATGTAATATGCTTTGGATTTTTGTCATTACAGTTTATTATATATATTAAATGCAACATTTTTATATTTAGCTATTAGTTTTGTTTTATGTTCACCTATTTTTAGTGAAATAATTTTTGTTTAGATTTCGTCAGCTTTCTGTTTGACTAATTATTATAGAAGGAAACGAATAAGTATGTATGATTTGTTGCTTGAATTGTGTGGCAAATTTATCTACTATGAACCATTTATAAAATTAAAACAAGCTAATTGTAGTCGAAGATACTTATTACTAACATTATTTTAACATAACTTCGTTAGACGATTTAAATGTCCATTTAAAAAATATAATATGCAATATGTGCTTTGCATAACGCTAACGAAAAGCATTGAATAAAACCCATAAAATGGCGTTAATTAACTTTGCTGTTTTATCTAGAAAATATATAATTTACATACCAAATAAAGGTCATGATAATATAGTTCATAATTAATAACATATGTTTATTTCAACAAGTTTCGTTCTAATAATATGGATATCGTCAGGAAAGATATAAAATAGTACATTAATGCAAGGAATAATGCTTCTATAGGTTTCAATGAGCACAACTTAAATACAAATTTACTACAATATCTATAAATGAGAATGCAGATCAAACATAAAACTTAAAACGCCAAGATAGAGAGTTCAGAAATGGTTGATCAAATATGACTGGCCTAATTGCGTAAGAGAGAATTTGATCTCTATTCTGATTTATTAACTTAGTTTTAAATGTGTATGTAAGTTGTATTATGCATTGAAAGCTATATAAGCACTTCTTTTTATATTAATGTATTAATTATTACCTTTCCTGATTGTGTCCATATTATTAGGACGAAACAATTTGAAATGTATGTTATTTATTTATTATGAACTTCATTATTATGGTTTTATTTTGTATTATAATTTTTTTCTACTGTTTATTATTTGCATAATTTACATGTTTGATAAATGTAGTTATTACCACATGTATATGCAGGAGATTTATTTTGGATATAATATAATATAATCTATAGTCTTTTTAAAAGGATATACAATTTAGATACATTACTATTATTATCACTGCAATTATTCAGCTATCATATTTGGACGTGTGAACATTTAACTTGGAAGAGAATGTTTCATATTCTGATTTTGTTTAAAATGTGTTAAGTCAATCTAATATACAAATCTTATTCATATGATACTATAACCTCTTGCTTGAACTGAATTTATGTGTTTTCTCTATTTTTGTTTAGGAATAATAATAATACTAATAATTGTTATTATTATATATTTATATAGCTCTAAAATATTGTACACATAATGTCTTCAGCGCTTAGTGATATACTTGCATATAATACATATAGATAATGGATGGGCTACGACAGGTAGCATATTACATGCTGATAGTGAAAAGGTATGTTTTAAGTTTAGATTTATAAAAATTAAAGTCCTGGAGGTAGATGTTCCATAGAGATGGCACAGCAACCGAGAAAGCACGGTCGTCAGTCCTCCATTCTTTGGAATGATTGTGGACAAGGGTGATTTCGGAAGATTGCCTCGTTATGCGACCAGTTGTCTTGATAGTGACCAACTACAATAATGTGGGTGTATTATTAGAAAACCAGGAAAACTTAAAAAATTATGGAAATTGGTGAGATTTCGTAGAAAATATTATTTACTAATATAATTTTTAATGGTTTTAGAATAGTTTATTTAGCATTTATTGTATTTATTATGCATTCTTCTTAAACTATTTACTTTTTGTACATGTTTTTAATGTTAAGCGCTTTACTTTTATTATTAGTATATTCTTTCAATTATGATATATCTTCGTTTTAAACAATTTTGTTTTTCTCTATATGTAACGATTTTTTGTATTAAAATTGCTTTTGTTTGATTGTTAATTTTAGTTAGAAGTTAATTTTTATACACTTTGTATGTGTGATCGATTTCTTGAATAAATAGCGTTTTGATCCAACATTGAATTGAGCGAGTTCATGATCCTGAAACATTTGTTTAGTAAAATGTATACGTTCATACTATTTGAATCAAGCTTACATATATATTACCTTAATAGAAAGTGTTGTTTGAATACTTTCAATGATGTTTATAATATATTTTTCGCACGGCTAGCCTTTAGAACAGCCTTACATGTTTATTAAAATTTGTATGTTTATGCTTTAATATTTTATAGAAACTGATATGTGTTGTTATATTGATAATATTTTCATTTTATTTTACCGTATGTTTCTACCTATCAATCAATATAAATGTTGGTATTTTTCAAGATGTATAATTTGAAAAAAGAAGTAGGTTTTTTTATTTTTTCAAATTTACAAGTTTTAAACATGTATTTTAAATATTACAACACAAACTTACTTTACACTTATTTCAGTTACGAAGCGCAATGAAGTGGAAAATACGTATTGTTTTTTTGGAAAAAGAATAAAATGACTGATCAGAATTAAATTTAAAAATGGTAATATGGATTATTCATGAAATTATGTATCATTCGTATTCAGTTGTGTGTTTTGAGTGAATTTATAGGAAAGAAATGAATAAGGACTGTAGGCAGTATGATGTAATTATAATTATATATGTTGCATTGGAAAATTTAGTATTACAAAATTATTAAAAAGATGTACAATTTATATTTATATGGAGTCCACATATGTATACCTACTATATTACATAAATAAAAATTATAATAAATTATGATACAACCAACATAGTTTTATTACAATGTTAGTTGTATTAAAATTTAGTATTAGTTTGATGTGCAATATTGTTTATTTTTATTGTATTGTGTAATAATCGTTAATTAAATTCTCTTCGATATATATATTTAAAGTCATGTATCAGTTGTCTAATTTTCTTGATTGATTATGGTTGGTAGTAACTAACCGAAACAGTTCACATTTTTCATATTTTCTTCAGTTGTGGGAATTTTACTTCTCAATTTTTTGTCAATTGAGGAACAGATCTAGAAATGCTAGAAATATTTAGAGGTGGGTATTGCAAGTAATATAAAAATATAACAACAATGATATTAAGTACTATTCGATATATTAGCTAATATTATTGAACAAAATTCATAATATACATACTAAAAATGAGTAACTTCAAAAAAGACAAGCATGTTTTTACATATTCAAGATTTTCCCTTTATAGTATGTGCCACAATTATCAAAAATGTAGTTAAGCCATTTTTATTTTAACGGATTTGTAGTTTAACGTTTACATAGTTTAAAAAGAGTGTGGTCACTATCAATACAAATTTACAAGATCTCTTGGCTTTATTTGTTTTTTAATCCCTTTTCTCAGTCCTCCTGTATTAGATTTATATTCCGTTTATCAACGAGCAATACCTTCGATATTAACTGAATAAAACGATAGAAAATTGAATTAATTGATAACCATATTTTAATGTTTGTATTTTTTTTAAATGTAATCGAATATTACGTCGCATGTAACATAATGATAATTATATATGTTCTGTTAGAATGTAGGTTCGAATCCTGCAGACCTCTATGCTACTGTTCGAGGTAATTGGTTTTTCAACAGAAGTATTGTTCATTGTTTATGTTTTAATAATTTGTAACAAAATCAAACAGTTTAGTCCCATTTTTCCTAGGAATCCCATTGTTTTCCAAACAATAATATCCCTTTTATTCTGGAATTTCTCGCAGGATTCTTGTATTCGGCAGTTTCCATTAGGATTCCTGTTTGATTTTGAGGGATACCGTGGTATCTCGGATGTTAATCGTGCATTAAGCATCATGTTAGAAAATTCCGAGTTGGTTGTCTAGTGGTTTCCCATATTATATAAATTATGATCCACTTTTGTAATGTAATGTATATATATACACTAGTAGACAATCCTTACGACTAATATGTGTTTCTATAATATTCTCTAATAATAATATTACACTTTCCAAAAGATTACTTGGTAGATAAGATAACAAAAATATTCTTAAATGATCAATACTTTAGTCGCATCTTAAATGAGGAATTAATAATGCATTTTATGGATGTCCTACATTTAATAAAAGCCACAAGATATTCAAGAAATTATCTTGAAAAAATCTTACTAATATCGTCAAAAATAATGTTTCCATAAAAATGTAACAATCATCTGTTTAGATTAAAATGAGCAATTTAACTGTAATAATGCAAAAA
>JAYRBW010096870.1:0-20268 GCA_036023295.1 Invenusta paracnida | reverse complement strand
TATCTACTCACTCTCTTTTTTGACCTAATACTTTCCAATTGACCTGGAGTGGTTTCTCCAACTGATCGATGACGCCAGAGACGTACTGAGATTGGAATATAGGTCAATGTTAACACAGTAAGAGGTATTGCGTATTGGAGGATGAATAGTGAGTAGTCGTACCTACAAAGAAAAAAACTAAAATGTATATAAAGCTATAAATCAATTTGAATAAATATGTACAAAACTCAATAAAATAATACGAAACTTAATTGATTATATAACCATCAAACACATCAACATATAAATATATAAGTAATGTATTTTACACACATTTTTAAAATTGTATATATAAACTTTTTTCTTCTATTATATGTAGTATATATATGTATATTATATGTAGTCGTGACAACAATATTGTACCCATCTAATTATTATAAGAAAATGACATATTTAATATCCCAAATTGTATATATTTTGTGCAACTAGCTGATTAATTACAAAAAAATTGTATGACACGTTTATATGTAGTTAATAAAAAACGACATGCAATGTTTATAAATAATATTTAGTGAGGCCTTCTTCATTTTGGAGAAATTGGACATGTAAAGCCATAGAATTGATTAGACTTCGTTTATAATTCAAATATTCCATTAATTCTGTTTAAATGTAATCCAGGGTTGCATAAAGTTCGTCAGAGTTGATCATAAGACATTCAAATTCTCTTTGTAATTTAGTCTCCATCAGACCTAAAACATTTTTTGTCGTATTCATATCGGGAATGAACGAAGGCCACTCTAGACAAGTGATATGATGTTCTTTCGAAATGTTTGAGTATGAATTGCCGAATGCATGGGTGGCGCATTATCTTGTTGGTAAATGCCATTAACTGGGATGGTAGTTTCCCATATATGGTCAGAACTATCGGGTGCAATATTTTCTTTATTATACTATTTAATTAATATCATTAATATATACAATATATAGTACAATATGTATAATAATATTTTATAATATTATTATTATATATTATTATATACAAAATATACCGGGTACAATATATTTTTATAATTGTTAGACTGGTACAATATTTTTGCCACGACCATTTCAAAATATTGTAATAGCTGTGAACAATAATTTTGAGAGACGTGTAGTGCAAATCTTGTGAATTAATTTTGTTAGTAAAATCTTCATTAAATTATCTAAATAATCTAAAATGTGTAAAATATATTAACTGATTACAAGTGTATAAAAATAGTGTAAAATTATACAATATAATATAAATATATTGTATAAATATAAAGTGTATAAACACTTTTTATAATATATTAAATAAAGACACATTAATAAAAATAATTATAAAACAAAATTCATATTGTCGCTTGATTAATTAAACTACAAAATTGGTTTTCGCTTAGTAATAAGCGAAGAGTTATCATATTCAACAAAATACTTATTATCTGTAAAAACAATCAAATGATGCCAATCAATATATTTACACATTGTATAACGAATGATTTATAATTTTTTGTATTTATTTATTAATATTAATATTGATAATTTGTTAAAACTCGTGGTCCTAGTTTTACGATTGATTAATTTTCACAAATTAGTTAAGCATTGAAATTATAAAATATATTATTATACATATATTAAAATTAAGTATATATTTTTGAAAATTGTATCAGGATATAGTTGAGTACCCAGTAAAAACCTTATAATTGTACAAATGTGGAAATTTTTCTACACTTTCTACAAATAAGTTTTTCAATATATTGATAGTCATTTATTATACCATAGTATACAATAGGCGATGCGTTATTTTAACCTGCGGCTGATTTGTCATATTTATACATCATATTTAGAAAACACATTTTTAATCTGAAATGTTCATGTACTAGAAAACACAGCTTTAATCTGAAAATGTATATATACTTATAATGAATATTGCAGTTCAAATAGTTTCCACAAATGTATGTATGTATTTGCTCATTTATTTTACCATACATTATCCTACAACTTGTATTTTTATTAATTGTTTAGCTGCGCTGTTTAAATAACATGAAATATGATTGAAATAAATCAGATTAACATTGTACGTAAAATCACCTGAAAGTAAAATATAATGCTTTTAAAAAATTCTCGAGATAATTGTTAGATATTGTTTATTCTATTGTTTTTTATCATCTGCACCTGTACGTGTACAGTAACGCTTGTAATAAATAATAAAACTATTTAATTCAGACTATGCTAATATAATATAGTAATACACTTCAAAAATAGGTTATACAAATAAATGTAATAGTGTAATTTTTACTCTCGAGAATAATAAAATACACACAAAAATATACCTGCTTTTTATTAGTTTCCATAGCATTTTAGTTTTCATTTTATATATTTCATATGTTTGTAACATATTTTATAATATTATATAAAATATATTTACTGACAATAAGTTTATTATATCTGTCCAGATATGTAATGTGCAAAAAGTTTTGCTTCACCTTTATTGATCCTTAGGAAAATTAATTTGTAAATGGGTTTTAAATCTGCGAAGCATATTGCTCCAACATAATGAAATTTACTCAATGTGTTATATAACAGATTTAAATGAATTTACATAAGCTTTTAAATCGATACTAGAACCGAAAATGAAAAGTGAAAAATCTAACGCGTCATGATATGCTAAGGTGCAGTATGACTATAATGACTCTAAATTCAATCTAATATAAAACAGCTCTCCCACACACTCTCCTCCGTCATACACCTATATTGTTATAATCTATAAATATATGTTTAATATATATATGTAATATATATAAATAATATAAATGAAGAATATATATATGTAAACTTAGACATATATTCCAACTAGTATTTTGACTTTATAATCAAGACATTTAAAAATAAACTTTCTAAGCGTGTCTACACAGCATGCAAACAAAGTTCGACAAAAAGTAATTTACAAAGATACTGCTATACATCAGTCTTTTTAAATAATACAGACTATTACCCGGCTATATGAAGGTTATAATTATTTAGATATATATTATTTTACAGCTTTTTTTATGGTATCTGTCTCCCATATTATATCTTTATAATAATGGCCTTCTACTTGATTCAGATAAAAACGAAATCTCGTGTTGGATGCAAAAGCATTGTCATGTTTTTTTGCGCATTTTGTGATGTATTCAAGTTCCTAAAAATATCCATCATTCGTTTTATTTAAACAAAAAATTACAAAGTATTGACTTGGGTTTGACGTGGATAACTCGTATTAAGTCCACTGTTTGGTAAGAAAGGATAACATTATTTAAATTCAAATAATATAACTGAAAATATGGAGCTTATCATCTACCTATTTAATAAATAAAGATACATCAACATATGCCTGTCCATATATACATATGTTGCAATTAAATAATAATTATATATACTTGTGTTTATTTATCATAATTATAATACTTTGCGGTTGCATCATTTGAAATACTATATGTATTTCTTTTTACTAAATATTTTCTTAGAACTTAAAGCGTATCTTTACAGATTATTGTACAGTTATTTCGTTTTTTTATAAGTGAATTTCTAAATATTTGAAAACGAAGTTTTCTCGTATAATAAGATGGTTTATTTAAAACACTCTCTCGTTATACAACTTTAAAATTAAATTAAAAGACGCAGATTCTATAAATTTAAAAAATTGTTATAACAAATTAAGAAATAATAAAATACAGCCATCAAAACACATGTTGTGGGTTCGAATTAGTGACAACATTAAAAATGAATTAATTCATTAAACACACACATATATATATATATATAATCAGTATACAACATAACCTTTCTGTTCAATAAACGTATGGATTAGGCCAAAATGTTCACAAATGTTAGTACTAACTGTGTATAGGTATTTACCGCAAATGTAAAAGACCATTATATTTTGTATTGGAATACAATTGTTATATATGTGTATGTTAATAAAGATAATGCGTTTTTCTTAAGATTTAGTTCAGTATGCATCGAGAAAACGGTTTTATCGTATTTTAATGACTACAACATGTTAACTCAGATGTTGTGCATTAACTGCGCACATCTAGTTACTATTGACTTTAGTACATACAAGTTCATACGTGTAGCACATTTTCAACTAAAATTAAAGTAGGTGTATATAGTAAAATTTCACACAATAATATTTATTTGAAGTTTTGCATTATATTACATTGACAATTTTTTTCAACAAATATAAATTCTTAATTCAATTAAGACTTTTGAAAAGTGGTTAATGTTTTATTTACATTTCAGTATAGCAATTTAATTTTTTATTGTTTCTAATAAAATCTACATTTTTGTTAGGAAATTAATTTTACTTTTTATTCGAATGAAAATTATAAAATTATCATTATGGAATTCTAATGCTTCAATAATTGTTATAGTTTTCTTTAAATATTATAAATGTAAAATATATGGCTATTTAGAAGGATTTAAACTACTTTTTGAAATAAACAAAACATAATTAATATGCTTAACTTAATTTAATAGATATACATTTCTTATAAAAATGGGATTAACATTTATTTATCCGAGTATAGCACAATGCATTTAAAGTTTTTTTTTATTTTAACGATTTTCCTGTATTTAGAAGGAGAAATATATTCTTTAGTCATACATATTAATGATATAAATTACACAAATATATATTGTTTGACATTTACAACCATCATAGAGTATTAATTTTGCTAGTAATTATGTATTTATTTACGAAAGGAAGGTTTACTCCCATAGTTTTAAATGTAATACTGTTTATCAAACGAAGTGCAAATATAAATCTCAGATTTTGGTTATAAATTATTTCTTTGTTACATGAATATTACTAAGTTGCAATATACACGAATTTATAGTATAATATTTTTAGTTTCCAAACTTTACTTAAAGTCAGTTTTCTCGAGTGGAACCTAATAATGATTTATCACCAAACAATTAGTCTGAGATACCGATTTGAAAATGCATCCAAATCTTAGTCATAAATTCCCTTCACAAGTAATATCTCCAATCCTAGAATGAAAAAATGTATCGCCAGTTTTACAAGATGAACATATAAATTTACAGTAAACGTTAAAACTAATGAATCATAGTTAAAACTAATGCTTACATAGAATGTGTGTGTATAGTATGTTATAACACTGTTTATCACTAATTTAAATCAAAGAAAAAGTAAAATTTTATGATAGAAATGCTTATGTCGTTTTATACATTTTAGTTTTCAGTAGTGTAAAATGTTAAACTAGTGCAAAACTAGTTGAGTGTTTTGTTTTTTGCATTAAAGAAGCTCTAAAATTATCTAAAATATTAAAGGGCTGTTTTCTTTATGAAAACATTATATTTTTGCGTTGTCTTTGTTAATCTTATTACTAAAATATCAGTTCATGGAAACATAACATTTTTATATTTTGCTGTTTATATTATATTAGATATTAACAGATTGTAATAACAAGACTGTCAACATTAATAAAAACATCACAATATTGATATTCGTGAATTCAATCAATCCACAAAAACCTTTTGTCTTTTGTGCTCTATTTTCCTCAAATTTAGTCATCATTTTAAAGTAGTTATGGGTACTCTAAATCAACTATAGAATTGGAAAAATAAGCTTTTTATTAATTGAATTAAAAGCAAAGCAGCAATACTCAAAATATTACGTATTTTAATAGTTTATAAAGAATTTCAGAATAGTTACTTTTAACATCGTACATATATTGTTATAGTATTAAAACATGGTTATTTTAATTTCCACATTTCTTTATATATGTTAAGATATATAATCATTATATTTAAATATTATCAATATCACTTTATAATATACGCTAGTGCACATACTGTACTCATGACATTGACCTCAGGCACAGAGCATAAACATTCTTTCAAAAGTTACATTTAAAGTAAATACATTTTGAATCAGTAATCAAAGATAATTGTATTCTTTAAAATATTTTTAATTTCTGCTGTAGTAGCTTTCTGAATATAAAATACGTATAGACATTATAAAACTAACTGAACTATTTCCACTCTTTCTACAAATAAATGCTTTTAAATTTTCTAATTAAACCATCTACATTAGGTCTTTTAAATTTAATTTCAATTTTAAATCAACCGTATATTAATAATGAATCTTACGTTGGATCATTGAGAAAGTCATAGAACACAGATGTTTACTCTATGTGTGTTTCGTTGACTATTCCAAGGCATTCGACACTGTTCAACATCAGAGAATGTGGAGTGCGATGGATGAGACGGGTTTTCCCACTCATATGACTGAACTCCTACGCTCACTGTACAGCAATCCATCATCATACGAACAGAATGTGGAGACAGTAAGTGATTCGGCATCGGGCAAGGCGTACGCCAAGGGTGTATTGCCCTCCTCCCCTTTACCTGTTCAATTTGTATGCAGAAAAGATCATGCGGTCCGCGTTGAATGGATTTGATGGTGGTGTGACAGTTGGTGGGAAGTCCGTCAACAACTTATGCTACGCTGATGATACGACATTAGCTACAACCACGAAACAAAAAATGTAAGAACTTATCAATAAGGTGGTAGATGCAAGTAAAAAAACTGGACTGGTCCTGAACGTTTAATAGACAGATGATGATAATAAATGATGAAGATTTGAATACTGTTGTAACAGTCGGCTGAGAACCCTTTGACACTGTTGATTCTTTCAATTTACTGGGATCCTTCGTAACGAACAAGAGTGGCAACACGAAAGAAGTAAAAGTTAGACTGGCAATCGCACGGAAAGCATGCGCTGACATAACTATGCTCTGGAAATTTCATGATCGCTCGACTAGCACAAAGATGTGTCTCATGATAGATGCAATGGATAGATGGTATCAAGCGAATGACAGATGAGCATCCAACGGCTCAACGAGCTGAGGCGACCCTGGATCGGATCCGCTGGAGAAGAGTCATATCGGAGGTCACAAAACGACGTCAGACACCGTGATTGACTCCCCACATATATCATTAAAAAATATATGTAAAGTAAACTAAAATGTTTAAAAAATTGTATTGTGCAGTAATATTAATATTTTCTAGTCTTAAAAATCTAATTCTAAAGATTATTATTAGAAAACTTCATATTTGCTTCAATTTATTTCTAAATTCCATTAGCATCCCTCTGCTGTATATTATATTGCAATGGCAAACAATTGATAAGATTTTATTTCTTCTTTTTACGCTATAGGCGAAACATAGAAAGAAATACAAGCAATACTTAAAAGTAAGTATGTATATCCAGAAAATAAATATACCGTAAATATTTCACTCCTTAAATTGCAAGATGTACTATTTGAAAGAGTGATTGCCTGATTTTACCTGAAAATAAAATAAATAATAATACCATTTTACTTTTGTGTAACTGATTTAAAAATCAAGTATTATATGACAAATTAAATCTTCTATTCTGACTAAATTCATGACTTATACAGTTCACTCTTTTATGTTATGTATATTTTGTTTGCGTTCATTTTATTATTGCTTTTAAGTATATACACGCATGAAAATCTATCACAAAGAAGAAAATAAATATTGCATAAATATCATGTTTAAGAAATTCGTGCCTTTTCTAGAAGTTTTTACATGTTAATATGTATTTCTTTGATGAACATTATGTACATTTTTTCTATACGTAATATATAACCCGTCGCCGCACGCTCTTGCAAAGTTTTTTTTTATGTTTGTTTTTTATTTTATTCCAAAGCTTCACTTATATTTTTTACATATTCTGATAGACTTTTTTACCGCGGTTTATCTGAAGTCTATAGTGTTTTTATTGAGCCAATAATTATAAAGTTATCACCGAAATATAATTCTGTATTGTGTGTCTGGTTTTGTACTCATAATCCTTCTAACTATGATTTCACAAATCTTGCTCAACGCAATAGAAATAAAGACAATGAACAACTAACTTACAGTCAATGTTTTCAACGCTAACCTCATCAGTCTACACAAAGAAGTTAAAACTGATAATGGAGCTTTAATTAATGAACTAAAGAAACTATTTACCAGCTTATTTCGTATATTACTAAAAATTGAAAGAAACTGCCATATTAATCAAGTCATTATTATTGGTCGCCTGGAAAATGAAAACAAAGCTTGCAATGCAATCATGTTTGGAATCCCAGTAAACTCTTCTAACAAGACTATACTCAAAACCTATACAGTTTTATTTGTGATTTGTCTGAGACATTTAATCTTGTCAACATCCCTACTGAATTTCACGCCGTTAGTCTGTGGAAAAAGACAGATAAACTTTGTCTAAAATTGTCTAATTCAAAGAATGAGATAGTTACTAAAGCCCGATCGTGTCTCAAGAGCCATGATAATTACAAACGTGTGTAAATCAATTACGATAAGAGTTTCCTCATAAAAGAATAGAGAACATATTACTTCGCATGAAGGAGAAAGAACTGCACAACATAAATTCAGACGACACGATCAAGATAAAAAAATGGCCAGCTCATTGCTAAACATATTGTAGTTAACAAGTTTTTTTAAGGTCGTGAGAATCAATCGGTTTCTAAGAGTTACTGCCGACATCTTACCATCCTTAGCTAATCTTCTTTCGGCTGTACCAAAACTAAATAACATTTATGCTATTTTATCCTCCTTCCGGATTAATAATTTTTCTATATATAAAACGTGGTTCTCCAACTCAATTGACAATTCATGAGTTAATATGCCAAATTACACCCTTTTTCATGACGATCACACTCATAAAAGAGGTGGTGGTGTTGATATCTGGATTAGTTCGTTCTTTGACTATACCGTAAACTCTCTACCAACTAACCCTCTAATATGAATGTCTTGTGAATAGCGGTTATACCCTTTTCTCATCTCCTGTTTGTTTTCCTCTATCTTCCACCAGATAGTGCTACTCCAAATTGTAAAATCAACGTGAATTTGACCACTACATAATTTTTATTAACTGCGATCAATTCCTTTCAGAGTATACAAAACTACGAAGTTATCATATCTGATGATATAAAAAACATAGTACAAAGATATTGCTTTATCTCGAATTAAAAAATCCTGTAACCGAACCGACCAGGAATGACACGCTTCTAGTTTTCGTACTCATAAGCAAGCGCATTACTAACCAATTTAGTTAGGTGGCTTAGCAAATTTACCGTTACCGGAGGGACAAAAGTACCAAATTTAGCATGGAGATTTTTTTCGACCTATCTATTGATTTTATCCGTGGAACCCACTTAATCGGTTCTGATTTTCCAAGATGAAGGCCAAAATCCAAGATGGCCGCCTTGGAAAAAGAAAATTTTGTGGCAGGAAAAGGTAAATATTACATGTTATTTTATTTTTTCTAAATGTAAAAACATGAAGTATAATTACGAACAGGTAAATATTACATGTTATTTTAACGAAAAGGTAAATATTACATGTTATTTTATTTTTTCTAAATATAAAAACATGAAGTATAATAACGAACATTATTATCATTACACATGTTGTCATTGTTAAGAACATACCTGTAGTATTCAAGAATTCTATCTACAATGTTTCAATACAATGTATGTCTACCAGACAGTTCAAAAGTCAATGTAACCTATTTGGATGAACATGTGCACCGACAAAGAAATATTATTAGAAAATAACAGTTTCAGCTCCAGTTGGTAAATCTAACCACGAGAGCATTTTCCTTCCCCTAAAAACAAAATTATAATCTACGGTCTATGTAAATCGAAAATTGCTCGTCTTTTGACCTCCCTCTCTGATGTAAATTGCAATAGTACTTGTACATGTCTGATTTATATGTTAACGAGAAATGTAGATCTTTCAACATGTATCTCCTCTACTATCCCCTGCACCCAGTTTGTGATGACAGCTTCTGACAAACTGTGGTTGCCCCCTTGTAAAGTTTACTATTCAAAAACTGATGGAACGCGTATAGAACAAAAACATTGAATACAATTACTGGTCAATAAATTAACCAGTTATTAATTAATAAAAAATACTAGTCACAATAAATTAACATGGTGCCGAAAAGTTCGACTTATCTCCAAAGAACTGTAGAAAATTACCAACGTAACTCTGGGTTCTAATTCAACTGACTCTGTCCTTAAGGTTGTCAACTTGTCTTCACCCGTCTCAAATACTGTTGACGTTATCAATAAAACGTTTGCGTCCTTCTTCTACTATAATTTTTGATCACTTGATGTCATTGATAACTTTACTCAATGGAGTCCAGTAATTTAGGTCAATGAAGAGTATAGTGCTTTGTGTAATTTAGATCCCTTTAAATCTTTGAGCAGTGATTGCGTCCCCATAGTTATATCTACAAAGAAACTGCACACCTTCTAGCAGGTCCATTAACGCATATCTTTAATCTGTCGATTAAGAATGTAGTTTTCTGAATATGTGAAAATATTCCTGTTATTACCTTACGTAAAAGTATCAAAGCTGATTTCTAAACATTCGCCCAATATCATGGCTTCCTGTGCAATGTAAAATCCTTGCAAAAATGTACAACTTCTTGCATAAAGGAAATTCGGTACTCGACGAAATTTGTCCACCACGTGTGCCATTATATCTTTATACTTTTTCCATTTTTGAAAGGAACGATGTTCAGATTATTGCCTACTACTATTCCACGGTTTTCGACATCTTTAGCCACCATCACATAATTAAACTATTGCAAAATCTCCAAGGTTCAGTCCTTGGCCCAGTTTTCTACTACCTGGTTGCTGGGGGGTCTCGCGCCAATCTCTCCAAATGTCAGTATGGTCAAATTTATCAACAACGCTACACTAATTCTCCCAATTTCCTAATTTCCCGGGACTAACTGAAGTGGACACTTCGATAGTTCTTAGAGGTTTTGCATGGTTAATTTTTGCAAGGTCAATACATGGTTTGCTGGTCTTCGGCTCACGGTCTAAAAATTAACCAGAAAACTTGTATGTCGCTCTTCATCCATATGTCTCCTAAAACTCCTTAGGTTTACTTTGAATGACAAACTAACCTGGAACTTCCATATCTCTAGTACAATAAAATTTGCCTCCCAGAAAATTTACGAGTTCAGAATATTTCGCTCATTCTTAAGTAAAAGGACCAACGCAAACTAAGCTATTATGCTTTTGTTCACAGCTTACTCGAGTATGGAACCCCTTCATTTGTTGGTATGCAAAGGAAAGAAGAAACCAGTCCGTTCAAAAACGCTTCCATTGATTTATCTGCAACAATTACCCTTGTTATTGCAACGATTTTGCTGTTGTTTCCCATAAATGAACTATGACGGCCTTAAGGGTTAAGTAAGGTAAAGATACTTTTTAAAATATAAAGTTTCAGTTATACGATGTAAAAGCATGCTTAACAGTGTAAAGCATGAGCTCTGCAGTGTAAAGCATGTTTAACAGTGTAAAGCTTGAGTTCTGCAGTGTAAAGCATACTTAACAGTCTAAAGCTTGAGTTCTACCGTGTAAAGCTTGATTAACAGTGTAAAGCTTCAGTTCTACCGTGTAAAGCTTGATTAACAGTGTAAAGCTTGAGTTCTGCAGTGTAAAGCATACTTAACAGTGTAAAGCTTGAGTTCTACCATGTAAAGCTTGAATAATGCAGTGGAAATATATTAAATAAGAGAGTTGTACATTAGATAGGAGCGAAATAAGTGTCTGAACCCTTTGGTCCGCCATAACAAACTACTGCTGCCATAAAATTACTGACTAAAGCCACTGCTAGTAATCGAATTTAAAATAATAAAATTTCCTTGTGTCGGTTAAACGGTCGCCTTCGATAAATACTCTATTCAGAAATTACGTGGCCCCGTTTACTGTAGCCCTTATCAATAACATAGTCATTGTCTACTTTATCTGCTCTTTGTGTAAATCATGTTTACTTTCTATTGCCAACTATAATAATGCAGTCCTGAGGTAGACATTTTTAAGTATAACAATTACTTTCCAATTATATTCCAATTTTGTCTATATTTGTTTTTGACTGCCTTCCGAGTTAACTACAATTATTCTATTGAATAACACTACTCTTAGTCACTAAGTATTATTATCTACTACTTTTATGTTTTTATCTTTTCCAGTAAATACATTTTATTGTTCTGATTTACTGGTTTGTAACTTTTGCCTGTCCATGCTGTTTTGATTCTCATTTCCTCAAATACACAATTATTACAATTAGATTAGCTACTTATTTTTTTTTATATATATATTATATTAAAATAGTCTGCAAAAGTCTACTATTATTGTCTCACTTCTTTCTAATAATCAGTATTTTAATTTTGTAAGAAAAAATACGGAAAACGTAATTTTTTGCTCTCTATATACAATTTGCTTCTCTCAGGTTTTTTAGATTAATTATTAACGTTTACTTCTTTTCTTTGCTATATTATGTTACAAATGAGTTATTTATTGACAGGAAATAAATTTGGTAGTACAACTAGATACGTTATTCCCTTCTGTCTGATTACCATTCATACTATCGCACTTAAAAATACACTTTTCTTATTCATGGAGCTTTAAACTCATTTGTCTACATATTATATTATGTAATATTAGTATTTTCTTTTCATAATAAATCCTCAATTACAGATTATTATTACCAATTATATTTTGATTAGTGTTATTTAAAATATATTTATATTATTTACATATATGTTTATATATACAACTATACACATACTCGTATATTTCAATTGATTTCATTTTTCTATATTTTATTAGGTAATATTGATTTGCAGATGCTAGCATATCGTAATATAAGTTGATTTTCGGCACAAAAATGACTTCCATGCTTTTACAAAAAACTTTTAAAATGTTGCCTCCACAGGCAATAAATAATGCAACACCAGCATTTTTAGGAAATGTCACGGTAAACATAAGTGTAAAAAATATAAACACACATATGGTGTTTCATGACTAAGTGTATACATGCAAGTGTATGCAAGCAATCATATAATGCTCTTTTAGTTCTGCGTATAATTGGCATATTTTCAGATTTGTTTATTCCAAACTGGAAATATTACAGTTTATAGAATGGATGCTACTATTCCTCAGACTAAATATACCTATTGTTTTCATTATCGTTAGAAATTGTTTTAATTTTTTGAGCTAATATATATTTTATTAATTTTATAAAACACAATTATAAATATAAAAATATAATATAATATTGTTTTTAACGCATGCATAATATGTAAAAATAAATATACACTAATTTGTTTCAAAGGGTTGAAATCAATTTACTGCATTTTGTTTAATTCACTTTACATATACATATACGAATATATGTGATTGTTTTAAATAAAAATCACTAGGTAAATAAAATCAAGTAAGTATCAATTGTTAGATGAGAGATAAAAAAATGTATTAGAAAAAAATTGTTTAAAAAGTAATTGGTTTTCATTTATAAGTTATGATGCAGTACTAAATATTTATAATAAATCTATTTATATGTGAAAATATTAACAAAATATAAACAAATTAATTTAATATGGCAGGTATAGGTCAAAGTATAATTTTCTACTTACCTATCATTTTCGGGTATAAGACAGACTTATGTACATATTTAAATGTATATAGGTACGACCATATATGCATATTACATACATATATACTATTTTTTGTCTCTGATATCACAGACCATCAGTTAAAGCGATTCGGATAAATATGATATATATATATGTACATATATAAAGAAAATGTAGATAACATACTAGTCAAAGACTTTGGAGAATTGATTAATACCAAGTTTATCTATTTATTTATCGTGCACATATCTTATAGATATATACATAAATATGATTTGGTTTCATTCACAGAATGTGCAGGACTGTAGCTAAGTTGAATACTTAAATAACTTTGCTAACTAACGGTATACAATGTAGTGGGAATATATTCATCTAATATTGTTTCACTGTTTTTAGCAGAATGGTGTATGCCAATTATCACAGAATCACTTAAGTTTGAAGCAGTTAATGAATAAAATATTGCAATTCCTTTTAACTATATGACATAATATATGAAGTGTTTCCAAATTTATGACATTTATATATTTGGATCTCTGATCATACCTTTGAATATAGACGTTGTATATAAAAGTATAGTATACGCTCTAAATTACAACATAAAATACTTAGATATATTAAAAAGCAGGTGTATCATGACCCAATTATTGAAGATATTAATTCAGCCAAGAAGCTAGTCAACTTAACTATTCCCCTTTAAGTGACTACAACAGTTCAAGCTCATTACCTAGAAAATACGTGCAACAATTGCAGGAGTTTTTCATCGGTCAAAACCAGATTAATAGCGTCAACCAACCCTATTTTAAGCCCGCAACTTAATAACAATATTGTGTCTAATCATAAATTTACGATTATTTACGTTATCCACACTGCAGCCGCAGCGCTATCTACATAAGCAAAAGTAATCATTATTTTATTGCTAGAATTAAGATGCACGTCCCGGAATGGTCATTCAACTTAGATAAATTCCCGTGGTAGATCGATTTCCAGCTGTATCACCAAGCATATTTTAATCTGTCGATCAATAACTGACCCGACATCAACCTTTAAGATAATCGCCTCGTAAACTAAAAAGTTAAGACTTTATTTTAAAGGCTTTATTCTCTATCAACGGTCAGTGTTCTATATGTTCATAACGAGTTAAATTACTTCGTAGTATTGCCATTTGTGCTATAATTTCTATCCTAACATTGGATATATTTGTAACTGTATCTATATTTCTCACAGAAACAGTCACGAATATATCCAATTCTAACATAAAAATTATTATTAAATTTATTATGTTACATTAGTTATTTAAATATCTCATTAAATAGTTTTGTGTTATAATTTATAACTTATAATTTATAATTTATAATTTAATTTTCTGTACCTCGTATTCATGTATTGTCAATATATCTTTTAGAATATTTTCAAAATATGAAAACATTATTTTTATAAACAATTTTCAAGAGGAATTTTCTCAATTTATATATATAAAAGTGATACTATTTAAACAAATGAAACAATTTAGAGATTACAATGCTGCACACAACATCGTTAAAAACAAATAATTGTGAAATATAAACGTAGTAGACTAAAAATGTAATATACCAATAGAATAATAAAATTACTAACATAATAATATATAATAAAATATAACAATAAAATACATATTTATTGAATTTAACACGTTTTAATTTGGCAATATAATTAACATCATAACTGCTCTGTTACCAGTCGTATTATGCTATATGTGCTAATTATCTCCGCATTTCCTATTTCCTATGTATACGTCTCGATTTTTCAGAAAACATTATAATACAGGCGTATGCTTTAATTTACATTTTTGTAAAAATACTTTATTAAAATCTGAGATACTCATACAAGAGAAATATAATATTTTAAGTACAGAAATGCCTTAAATATAATTTGTAAATTCTTAAATAATTTTAAATTAAATGACAAATATTATATGTATATATAACAAACATCAATAAATACTTGATATAATTAATTGATTCTTTTAAATGAATGAATGGAATCATTAAATTGAAGCAAATTTACATAATTTTAATATAATCGAATGATCAGTAATATTAAATTGCAATAAATTTTGATTGATTATAAAATCTATCTTCTTCATTTATTCTAATTTGAAATTTTAGCATTTCATACAATGTTTAAATTTTTTATTAGGTAGGTATATATATGAATTTTTAATAATTTCGTGTAAATCGGAATTTAATATAGCATTCCGTAACTAGATATAAGATATGGGATCTTTATTAAAAACAAAACATTATTTAGTTATTTAAATATACATGGAATACATATACATATAATATATATAAATACATTCCAAAGCTTATATCTATTAGTATTATGTATGTCTAAATATATCTGACATGGTAAACAAAATAGGTAATATTTTCTATCTGCACATAGGTGGAATTAATTTTCATGGAACACCATTTCTAAAATGAATAACAAAAAAAGCGAGCACATGCTCTGTTATATAAAAATGTATTCACAAATTTATATGGGAGTACTGCTACAATTAGTAAACAAACCTTTATATTACAGCAGCGTGTCCTATTTCATTATGTTTATTCATATATACATGTAATATGTTTTTATAACTCCTGCATAAATAAAGTTGATTATATATTTATTTTATTTTACGATATTTTCAGAAATTGCTCTAATAAATATTTAAATATATAAACAATTAACGACATATTTTGAAAAGCAGCATAAATATACTTTATAAATTGTGAATTTTTAATCTTTATTTGATCAAAAATTCCTTAAATGTAGAGTTTTATGCTAAATTTATTTAACAAAATAATAATTCAATTATATATTATTAGTATTCAAATAAAACATCTCTATGATTGTTATTTTCTGTATGCCAAAAAATATTCGATGTATATTTTAAAAACAATAAATTTAACTAACTTACCTGTCTATAATAAATTACAAATAATTCAGAGAAACTATAAAGAAACAAAATATTTAAAAAACATTTTAAGGTGCAATTTTCTAGGTGGATACACGTATCAGTAAAGACGTTTTTATAAATGCAATGGAAATATTTTGTGCTGAATATAATAATTAATACATTTAGTGGTAATTTTTGTAGCAATTCTACTTATAATATTAGTAATAATATTTTAATATTTATCTAATAATTAATTTTTATGTAAATTATGTAATAAATATAGAAGAAAATTACATAACAAAATGAAGACTATTTACTTCAAATTTGGAATATTTATAATTGAAATATATAATAGACATTGACTATAAACAATTTGAACATATCTCAGTTATCTTGTTAATAAGATGAGTACGCAAGGAAATTGATTTTTCAGAACTTCGTTATAGCCCACCTATAGATACTGATTGACCCACATGCATAAGATATACAACATAAATATTATGAGCTTACGTCGTTCTCAAAGCTGGGGACATGACCAATTCACAAACAGTCCTGTTCGCTTGATGGAGAACCTGTTCTTCAATCTGACCATATATCAGTCCAGGTAGGCCGCTAACGAAGGAAATCACCCAGATCACACCGATGGCCACCAAAATTGTACAGGGGCGCACTCGCTGACGCATGGGATACATGATGGCGATATACCTGCAATGGGCGGGTAACAAGAATGTAATAGATAAAGTTGGGTAAACTATGTGACATTATTTTATAAATGGTTTGATATCGACTAGGAATATTTTTAAAATAAAAATGCTACATTTAATTTTATGGCTTTTTTGTCTTATAAAAGTAGTGTGACTAATTAGATTATATAATACACTACAGGTATGTAGGAAGCGGAATTAAGTTTAAAACGACGTCATAAACCGGGTAAGTTATTACCTAAATCCGAGATTAGAATATACCCAACTGATACCATTATTGTGGCATAAATTATATTTTAATAATTCTGTTGTGTATTTTTCTTCTTATTTTCACAGAATGTCTCCAACAAATGAAAGTCTTTAACAAACAAACATTTTGAAAATAAATCCTAATTATAGACTAAGATTATCCTTACTAATGGATAAAAGCATATTACTCAACCTAGAATAAATATACAGAATATATAATTGTATAATATATAGGTATATAAAATGTGTAATTTATATATCAATTAAACAATATGAAGTAGTATTTAAAACAATATTTTTAGATATATCGATTGCAATATTTATTATCATAAACCATAGCACTATATTATACCTATATGCATAACATTTTAATATGCACAAATTCAATTCAACTGTTCACTGTTTAAAAAATATTACTTAATAACTAACTTTAAAAAACATTAAAATATTACTTGTAAAATAAAGTAGTTTATAAAATAATTGAGCTTTAGATGTTTACATATTACCATTATATTATCATATAGCTTGACTTTTATTAATTTTCAAGAAGTTCAAAAACATAATATTGAAATACATATTATATATATATATAAACGTGAGCTTCATTGAAATAAAACAATGGAAGACAAACTAATAAGATAGTAGACATGGCTACATTTGATAAATACAAGAAAGTGAATGAACACCAATTAAAAGATTTTGTATAGAATTATTTGCATATACTTACAGTAATATTTACAAATTGAGAATTTAAATTGAGTGGGATATATCAATGGTAATTAATAAAATCAACTTTAATGACACGTCTCACTTTAAAATTAGTAAGTAAAATTATATAAAATCGAATATGAATTAAAATCAATAGTATATGGTTACCATCGAGTAAATTGTATTAGATGTTTAAATGTTTAGATTAAATATATTATATACAAATATAAATTAAAATAGTGTTATTAAATCTTGATTAAGTTTTAAATTAAAGTAGTGTTTGTATTTACTCTATATAATGAGTACACTTAAATGAATGAAAAGCCATCGTGTTGTTAAAGCTACAATTTAAAATAGCAGATCTGAGTTTTTAATGCAGGTGAATATATATAGGTCACAACCACTCTCGCCTATGTACGACATATTACAAACCGTACAAGGAATTTCATCAATACCAGTACACATAGAGAAACGACTCATGTGTTTTGAATGTATACATTTAAAAATATATATTAAAATTCATCGAATCAATTGTAGATTTCATTTCTTATATTTATTTGTAATTTCAATGAAAACTAAAAAAATCATTTTTGTACTACTGCTCAGCTACCCCTGCTTGTGAGTAGTATAATTATAATAAATATTTGTTTTATGCATAACTACATAGATAAATCAAAAAGAATTTTTTTTATTAATGATACAAGCATACAAAATTGAAATATTTATATATCCAAGCATATTAATACTTTTTAATAACAATAAAAGTACATATATGTACAGGTTTGAAAGTTAATATAGGTACAAATGAAAATTTTGAATATGATGAGATAATAATATATAACAAAAATATATATTGTTATTTTTGTTATAAAAATACATAAATTACTTGTAAGCTATTGTTTTACATTTAGAAAAACTAAACTTTAAGATTTTTAGTGATTACTATAACTGCCATAAATTTAAAAAATCTATCACTTCCTAGCATTTTCAGTGCTAAAACATTTGCCAGGTTAGACATGAATGGCGGCCGTCAATGTAAACAAAATCACAATATTAGTAATTTATTTCTTAATCATCGTGTAATATATTAATTATTTTATTATTAATTAATTATAAAATGATACTTGTTATATATAAATACTTATCGTAGTTGTAATTAACCAAAAACTATAAAAAAATTGTTTTTATTTATTGTGGAGTCAAAATCCATAGAAACGCCCTTAGAATCGTTTCTCTATGTGTACTCTATGGCACCTAGTATCGCTATTTATCCCAGATATCTTTCAGTTAAGCAATTGGTTATTTTTACAGTGGAGTCCGCTTTATTGGGGCACAGATGTTACGATGTTGCAAAAATTTAGTACAGTTACCCATCAAGCAGATAGTTTAAAAATAGAAAATATATAATTCAAAATAATGTTATTCTTTATTTTTGAATACTTTTGTTGCTCACGATTGTTCACGAAAGTCTTTTTTTACCCTATAGTGCTCTTAACTGTTTAAGGTTATTTTCGGGGCTAATTATAGCGTAAATGCGGAATTTTACGAATGTTTATATTATGTATTCGGTATTTTATTACTTTGTCGTTACTTTGTAAAGTGTATCCATAATATGCATTTATAATTATAATGGGCTTACATAACTCCTATCACTACACGATTGTCATTTTTACTTGTGATACAATAATGTATGGTTGTATGTAAACGTTTAGTGAATATCTATAATGTTATTTTCAATATATGTTCAATCCATACCGAAAGGGCACTTCTCGCATTTTCGCTGTGATTTATATGAAAAAACAGTTGGCTCCTTGACTAAATTACAACTTTTACAGCTATATTTATTATTGTGCACACAGAGGGGTGGTCATGTAACCACACTTTAAACTTGCACCTCTTTATAAAAAATTAGCAAACATATTTTTTATATAAAAATGCACATTTCTTTCAAATTTGAGTAAACTCTGATTCGGGTACTGACTAATTTTAAATAATAATTCACAAAGTACAAAAAAAGTTTTCTTATTGAAAACAATTTTTTTTCTTCAAATTTTAATTTATTTATAATTAAAAGGATAAAAATGCATATTAAAACCTTTAAAACATTTTGTTTAACTACATGCAAAGTTTCAAAACTACACTCAGTTAGGAAGTT
>JAYRBW010096859.1:0-20270 GCA_036023295.1 Invenusta paracnida | reverse complement strand
TTTAATAATTAATAAATAATCGGACGGCCAAATGCGATACGGCGAGATGCGATTTTAATAATTAATAAATAATCGGACGGCGAAATGCGATACGGCGAAATGCTTCTGCCCCCTAATGACTTCGGATTTGCCCATCCGAATGATCCATTTTCCTGTAGTTTGTCTTCGTCTTCATGAGTAATAATAACCGCCTTCTTTCTATGAACAACCAATCCCATTTTTGTCAAACCAATTATTTGTGTGTCTAAAACGTAACGCGAGAAAAGAAATACTGTGCAGTGGTGGCAGAAGCAGTTTGTGAGTGCTGAGGCCACTTTATTTTAGGGCAACATTTGGAGTACGCTCCATGGCTACGCTCCTATTGTGCCGAAAATTTTGAAAAAGTTTTGACCTTGAATGCATTTAAAGACTTCTTAAAACAATAATTTGCATAATTTTTTAGGCCACCAAAATGCACTCTGCACCCTTGAGAATTTTCTGAATCCACCATTGATGCATTTTTATGAACCAAGGGTTTGATTATATCGCTTTTACGAAGATAATTTTGTGTCAGCTGACAAGGGGGGGGGGGGTGCGCGCCGCGTGCGCCCAGTTCTAAATTCGCCTCTAATAAGTTTGGAGCAAGCAATAATAAAACTATAAATCTGTATATAAAAGAAAAATATATTTTAATAATGTTTTCAATTTCAATTACTATGTGTATACGTTTTTTAGTCAAAAATTGTAAAAGACGACCATCAAAATTTGAACTACACATTATGTCTTTAAAATAGTGCTGTTCATTATTATTATAATTTAAGAATGCTTTTTACAAATACAATTTAAGTAGGTGCGTAATTTTGTATAAAGAATATAAATATTAAATTTAAATCTATGCAATAATTAGGTGTATAACGTTACAGTTCTAAAAATGCAATTAACATATAGGTATAACATAGCGCTAGACATTTTTGTTTTTAATAGTTTCCAAATTAAATGTTTAGAGAAAATAGAAATGTGTTGCCTAGGAAGATATTTTTCTCTTGTCACTATTCTCAAAATCACCAAATAAATCGCGTCGTCTGTCATTTCTACCGATGAATTGCTTCAAAATAGTATCACTTCTTAGAGTATCTGTTCTGTCCTTATGTATGTAAAGGAGCAGCAGATTGTTCAGTCTCCGTTGTGTCATCGTCCCAGGGAGATAGGTCTTCAGCCTTTTCACTGCTGAGAAGCTCCTTTCGGCCGTCGAGCTGATCACGGAATGGTTAGAAATATTCTAATTATTGTAACCATTTCTCTTAGCAACGACCTTGCCACTGGCTCAGACTGAAGAATACCGGCTAATGTTCGGATGTTGGTAATATTTTTTATTTCAGATTTGATTGTGATCACTAGGTCAAGAAGGATATTTAATTGGTGTAGCATGCGTTCCAAATCCTCTGCATACATTTGATGGACTACATCCGGTACGTCACATTATTGTTCATTTGAAGCAGTTAGGAGCATTTGTTCGATCCCCAATGATACATCCAGAGATTTTTTTAAGAACACTTTAGAATGGTCTATATCCATATTTAGAGATACACTGGATCTCTAAATATAGATATAGACCATTCTAAAGTGTTCTTAAAAATAATTCAATTTTTGTACAAATGTCTTTCTTTCTTTTAGGAGGATAGTGTTGTCACATAAATGAAAGCAGTAATCTAAATCAGACTGAGTAAATTATTCCACTAGTTTTACTACTTTAAATAATCCGTCCTATCTCACGTGCCATTCTGTTAACCATTTTCGAAACATTTTCATTGACAAAGTGCTTTTGTTCAAGGTGTCTCTTGGCACAGAACATGTTTATACACGCTTCTAACTTTTCACTGGCGGTTTCTGCAAAACGTTTGATGTGGTCTATCTATTGACTGAATTCTTTCTTTGAAATCACTTAGTTCATTTAATAAATTAAGAAACTCGCTGTCATGACAATCAGAAATGTCTGGCAAAATTGAACGTCTCTAACACAAGTCAACTAATAAAATTACGAATTCTGTTAAATATCTGACGATTCAATTTTTTAAATCTACAGGATATTATGGAAATAGTGGAAAATCCTAGGAAATATTGACAGTAAAATATTTCTAATTAATGGAGTTCCATGCTTCATAGGAAATACTTTCTACATCTGTAAATCCTAAAATTAGTTAATTATTATACATAATGAAGATTTTTTTTTCTTCGACTATATACACGAGTACTTATAATATGCGGATATAATAACATTCGTAGCCTTCATTACATAGTATATTAACCCATACATTTATATCAAACTGATTGATAATTGCACTTGTAAAATGGCCATCCTTATTCAAATTATGACTGCAATGAAATTGCGCAACATAGCGAACATAAGTGCAACAAATATGCAACAAAGCTTGATTCTTTTTTTCTAATCGCAATAATGAAGTGTTCTAGGCAAAATTCCTGATTATGTTTTTCATCTACCATCAATATTAAAGTAATATATCTGCTACAGAAAGAACATGATCAAGAATAATTGATATATTAAGCAAATCTAACATTCGGATTCCTATATCCCAGCTCTCACCCAAACAAATATAATGAATGATATCATTTTTCTTAGGTATTAAAAGGACAATTTTGGAACACTCTAAACACATCTTATTTAATCTTTAAATTATATTAATCCGTTTGCTATAATTATTTTTTATGATTACATCATTTAACTAAGAATTATTTTGTTTTTTGTTCCATCTCGCCAGACCAATAATCACACATTCCACCTCTGATTCTGCTAACCTTTAGACGCCCTAATTCTAAACTTCCTTTCGACGCGATCTTCCTTCACATTCTTGTTTTGTACTCATATACAAATTCTATTCATTAAACTACATTATATTATCCTTTAAATAAAAATAATTTCATTCAATTTATACTCGTATCAATAATAACTTGACTAGATTTACAACTAGCACAACGCACCGTACCACCATCAATGAAATGTAACACTATAATACATCAGATCACGATCACATGCATGCATGTTGGAACAATTGCATGAAGTAAGATATTTTATAAAGTAGTTGCACTGAATTTCTACACATTATTGTATTTAGTTTTTGCAAAAGACTTGTAAATTGTTAATTTCATTGGTTGCATGTTGAATTTTTAAATTTTATGCAACAAGTCACAAATCGTCCTTATCCTTCTTTTCTACCAAGCAAATCCATCTCCCTTTGCCTTTTTCACGTTCATAGAAGTGCAGCAGGAAATCGAACGCATCTTCGAGTTGGCGCGCACCCAACAGCTCGTAGTGCTTGACTGTGACACCATCAACCACCCTAGCCAACTGGCCAAGACCTCTTTAGCGCCCATAATGGTCCACCTCAAGATCGCTTCCACAAAGGTGCTCCAACGGCTCATCAAGACCCGGGGAAAATCTCAAGCCAGGAATATGAATGTGCAAATGGTTGCAGCCGAGAAACTGCTGCATTGCTCCAATGTAGGTGCAGGAGTTGAAAGAACTTTCTGATAGAATATATTGCTTATTATCTGTGTTTGACCTCTATTTTATTATATCATAATCCCAGGGTTCTTATGTTATTTTAACTTTCTATCTAATAAGCTACGCTTATTTTTTTTAAGTGTAGTCGAATTATTATTTTTTATTTCATGATATATTTACCACTTAAAATATTTTCATTATTCATTTGCATATTTTATCTATAAATATTTCAAAACTTACTTATATTTGACATATTTGCATAAAATGATATGCAATTCAATTCATTGTCTGCAAACGAACATAATATATTCATTTAATCTGTAAATTACATTAAGGTTTGTTTCATTTAAAATATATAAATATCTCCGCTTTATCTATTTGAATCAGTATGAAATTATACTAATTTCGTATATAAATACTTTTTCAATAAAAATAAAAATTAAATATATAATATACATACATATTATATATATATGCATATTGTCATATTTCTAGACATATCAATTTTGTTGAAAAATAATTTAAGACACTTTTCCACAATGAAACATCTACAGCAAAGAAATATATTCTTTGATTCGTATTTCTACAGGTGTATAGAGATTTCATGTACAGAATTAAAGCTCACATAATACATATGATCTTTCATATAACGAAAACCGTTCTATCATATTTCTTAACGTATAAATACTCTGAAATATTATCTAATATAATTAGAAACTTTCTTTGAAAAAATATTTTTAGCATATTTTGATCACAATATTATAAGTATGTATTGATCTTTACAACGTTATTGATTGGTCATCGGTGAATGATATAAGTTACAATATGTAGATAACTATAATACATTATTCGAGATGAGAATGAAAACAGAACTAGTTTGAAACATTAAAAAGTGATCATTAAAGGTACATTTAAATGATTAATAAAAAGGAAAATTAAAAGAAACATTAACAAGCAAAAAAATGTATTCCCATCATTTTTAAAATTAAAAAAATAAATCAAATTATTTTTTGTAATTTAAAAAAATAAAACAACTTTTTAAATTACAAAAAATAATTTTTTGTAATTTTGTATATATTTGTATAATTCTTGTATATTCTTTTAACCTAAATATATCAATATTTTTATGTGCATACAGTAGTTGTGTATTTTATACTCATACTTCTTAAAACATTCATCTCAAACTTCAATATAACCTTTGCGGTTAATTTTAATTCCGATAATAAAATATTTTATAATTGATTACTTTATTTTTAGTACGAAATTAATTAATCCGTTGAGTAAGGTTACTTCACTGTTTTCTCTCCCAGGATCAATTCGACGTTGTTCTTGAGGAAAACCAACTCCAGGACGCGTGCGACCATCTCGCTGAATACCTCGAATCCTATTGGCGAGCCACCCACCCTCCCGGACCCCGCTCCAAAGCCGAGCGCATTCTCGGTATCGCTGGCAACAGTTCTGAGGGAGGGCCCGCTGCTGCTACTGGCGCTGGCCCACCTAGTAACAATAATAACAATCCAAGCAGCGGAGGTGGCGCCCACAAGTCCACTAGCAGTACAGGTGGAGTTGGAGGAAAGCCCACACCTCCTACCGCCGCCCAGCACCATCCACATGGGGTTACTAGGGCGCCACCGCCTGTAACTAGGAGTAACCATCAGCACCATCACCGGGGTAGTGGTGGGGAAATTGTGGGGCTCTCGGACACTGGAAGTGTGTCTTCAGGAGCACCCCAAGTGGCGGCTGCCCATGGCAAAAGACCTGTGGGAGGTAGGTTATTCCATGAGTATAATTAAGGTCTATTTAAGCTGAATGCCTCATGATACAACACTGCCTGACATGACTTATCGCGATGTCTTGCAAAATTCAACGCACATTAAAAGTGTTGGAGTGCTTGACATGTACAATTGCTTTGTTTCCGTAGGTTTCATCAGTTTACATCATCTTTAGCGAACAGTTAGACTGTATAGGATGGTTAATACCTATTTTCATCTCGTGTGAATTGGTGAACTATGTACTAGACTTCTGTTTTGAGGTTATGCGGTTCCGCTTCACGCGCGTTGTTTTTATGTTAATTGCCATATAAAGGTTGATGACTACATAATATGTGTTGCTTGTCTCAAGAAATAAATTTTCCTTTCAATAAAAGATATCATTACTCTCAAAAGCGTTGTCTAATCTTAAATATTATCATATTGTAGATTGTGTTATCCTCCTTTATAGATGTATTCATTCTATCACTTTATCAATAATATAACTTTATTATTATTATATATATAAGCACCTAAGTATATTTAACATGGAAAACTAACCATAAACTACATTTAAAATGAAGTCTATCAAAGTACTCAGTAAATGCTTCATTATATTTTTCTCCAAAATATGACAGGTTTAACTTAAATCCACTGCCATATTGGCATAAAGTAAATTTGTACTAATGTGACCCTCATTACCGATTGCCGGGGAAGTACACGATCAATAAAATGTTAACATTCTAATCTAGAAAGGTTCATATTTCATATTATGGTTTAATTACATTATATTATCAATTCAGTTTTGATTTAAATCCATCAGTCTATATGAATATATTGGATTTTTTACATCGGTAATATAATATTGGAGTTTTTGCATAGGTAATAATATAATATTTGTTCTAGTTTAGTTTAAATTTTATTTGGACGTCAATTTTGTTAAATAACGTCTGTGTTATATTATTATTAATATTTTGTAAATATGTATAGGTGTATATATAATGATAATACAAACAATTAAATATTGTTTGATTTCTTAATACATTTTTCCAAATTAGTTCTTACATAGTTTCATATTAATAATGTAATATATACTTTCTTTTATACAGCTCAGTCAGTAACTGTTTTCTGAATTAGTTTTTGTGGAATTTTTTTGCTCATAATGAAAGTTAGTCTTAGTTAAAAGCATCGAACGGGTGAATAGAAAATGGTTATATAATATACAAATTGCAACCGACTGCAATGCGTTGCTATTGCAACCACCTAAAACTTTGCATTTTCTCCGACTTCATTCTAATATACATACGCACATGTAAATGTTTCACACAACTTTGATAACATTATCAGGGTTCGCGTACAAAGTATTTTTTCCATTCGTCTCGTTTCTCAGACTAAACTGGTGTCCGATGTATTCGTTCTTTTCCCGCTTCTACGATCACATGGGACACATTTTTGACACACTAGTCCATTTTCTTATTATCAGTTGCGCATATAGTATATCTCACTTAGTGTTACTTTTCTTTATGTACTGGTAAAAAAAGTTGGGTGAAATTGTGGCAATATATATTATTTCTTTAAGAATGCAAAGGACAAAGTTAAGTAGCTTTTATATTAGGAATAAAATTCTTCAAAATACTCTTTATCCATGTTGGTATTTTTATCATTTAAGAACGTGCGCAAATGTATGTTACATTATGAATAATATAATGCCATGCATTTAAGAACATGTTTACAGGAAATAATTTGTAAGGAGATACACATTGTTTTATGTATATATTAAGACCAGTATTATATATAATTTGTTATGCATACTATAAATAAAAGCCTTGTCACATTCCATAATATGTACGTGTAAATTATTTCTACATTTATGCGTTTTATCTATTATTCTATATAACATCAACGCTTTTGTCATCTTCATAAGAAAGAAATATTTTGTACCGCGTATAGTATATATGATATTGAGAACAACATTTAACCTTAGGTAATATAGTGTTCGTAACATTTACAAGTGATTAGAACCGATTTAAATTTTAATTAAAAATATTTTTTTAATATTTTTTTAAATATTACTTATTTTATAATTTTTAAATTTTATATGTATATTTATGTCGTATATATTTCATATTATCACTTTGATATATGCACAAGCTCTGATGTTAGTTGAATATTTTGGATATTTAAAAAGTTCTAATCTACATACATTAAATGCAATAGGGAATTTCTATTACATTTTAATAATCAAAGTGTAATTTTTTGCTCATATCAATTATTACATATGTATATATACTCATCGTAATATTATGAAATTGTACATATTAAGATAAATATATATTTGGAAAAAATCTACGCTTATTTAGTGAATGATGGATACAGGCCTTTAAACCCGATTTTGGTCAAATTTATCCTTATCAAAGTTTGGTTTGTTATATTTTTATTATATTTATTAGTATATATATTGTTATTATTTTTATTATATAACTGTGTAATATATTTGTAGTTTAAATTTATATTATAAAATTTTAGTGGTACACTATTTAAGAAAAAGGGGTTTGTAACTTTAAGCTGCTCTCCTGTAAAATTGTGTCAGAATTTTAGCATTAATCTTACTAATTTTAAAAAGATATAACTTTTTGTCATTTTTTAAGTTTTTTGCTTGATTCTTTTTTAAATAAAAGCGAACATTTAATAGATTATCAATTATCCTTTACAAAAGGGAAGGAAATAGCTTTGAGAGGGTGCTTCTATGATCGCATGCCATTTGCATAATATTTCAGATGTCAGGTTTAATTCTATACAATAATATCATAACCATTTATTTTAATTGAGCATAAATAATGTTATATTAATAATGAAAACGAAAGTACAAAAACAGTATAAAGAAAACATGCTGAAAATAAATCAAACTAAATGTCCAGTGCATGATTCTGTAAATATCTGTATGTACATATTTACTTTCGTTAACTAATTTACGAGTAGGTATTATACAGAAAAAGTATATATATATTCCATTTTTATTAATACTATACTTAAAAATGTGTCCAGATGTGAAGATTTCTTTCTAAAAAAAATATTTTGCTAGTTTGAAATACACAATTATTAGTTTTATTCTTTATATTTATTTGGATAATTTTATAAGGAATTAAAAAACAAAAACATTTTGTTTGTATATTATAAAAAAAAAGCTTATTTCAATGTTTATTATAGCATACGTGCACTAAGGGTGTAAATATTTTCATCCTAATTGCACTGACAGATAATACAGGAAGTATTTGCTCGTAGATATATGTAATCTGTAAGAAATATATATTATATTACATGTTTTTCTTTCTTTCAAGTCTCTTTAATACAAAATAATTTAAATAAAATATATATGTAATTATTGTTATTTTAAAAAGTAGTTTTCATTTTACGAAGAGGAAAGCTTTCTGGAGAAACAAAGTCAAGTTTGATGTATTCGCACAGGGCACATAGTCTACATTATTTATGATGTGTAGTTCTTATGTAGCTTAATATATTTAAAACGAATGTAGGTTAATTGCAATTAATAGAATAATGGATGTTGGTTATACAGTTGTTAATGTTAAAGATTTTATCTAACTGTAAAACGCTTTCATAATGTTTACTTTCTATCAGTCAAAGGAAATCCTTTAGTAATCTAGTGGTTGGGTAACGAACACGTTTTCGTTTGTCAATAGCTGTCAATATGTCAATAGCTTGTCAATAAGATTTGTGACAAAGCTGCAATTTTAAACAAGTGTTTATATCATAGAAATAAATAAACAATAAATATAAACAATAATTAATAAATAAATGGTCCATTTCTATGGTTTATATGATACACATTTTTTAATGTTCTCTTGACATCTACGAGTAAAGTACAAAATATTTATGCCAATGGTCTTCTCCAGCTAACACAAATAATTCGCCACCATCAAGTATCGATCGGCGATTGTCTAAAGCATCAAATCGGCGTCGTCTACCATCTGTTCCTGGAGGCCAAATGAGTCATCAGTTGAATCATCCTATGAGTCATCAAATGGAGCGTGATGATTGGGCAATGAATTCGGAAGACGATTACATCAGTGAACAAGAGGTTGGCATTGTTTACTAACATTATTTATTGTTTCTATTAATTTGTAGATAAATTGATTCCGATAAAATATTACAATAGGTAAATATCATGAAAAATATATACATATAAAAAGCATTTAAGTTAGGGAGGTATATATAATAGGTACATGATATTTGTAAAAATATATTTTAGGTTTATTAATATTATTTTGAAGATTATACATGAATAAGTAGATTTCTATACAAAATTAAATAATACTAAAACTTTTGTGGAAATTATAAAACAATTTGTTTATTAAATTCAGCAAAATGGACACTGGCAAATTGCTAACCATTTTATGAATTCAATAATCGACAATCAAGAATAAAGTAAAAAATAACTCAAAACATGTGATTGGAATTTAAGTGTCAAATTTAAGATGTATCGTATAATCGGTTTGAGTGTAGTAACAAGTGTGCACATCTACCTAACATACTATACTTTTCATCACGGCATTTACTTAATACGCTATCACAATCTGCCGCATGATTCATGGACTTTAGGGAAATATCCATTTAAACTCGTGCTATGCAGAGAAACGCCGATATTTTAGATGTCGGGATTTGAATAAGCTTCGACACAATTTTTCTCTTAACTATAGGCCTGTTTGACCCGTGGTCGGCAGCACCATCAGCAACACCAGCAACAGCATCTCTACAGTCCCGAACGTTCACTAGATCTTGAGGAAGAAGAGGAAGACAGTTTCTCAGGCCTTGGAGGAGGTGGAGGGGGAGCAGGCTACTATCACCCAGAGCCACAGTACCATCACCGGGGCAGTGGGGGATCCTGGCAACATCAGCAACAACCTCAGCCTCAACAGGGCCGTCATCAACAACAAGTAGGGGCACATTATGCAACATAGGCACATTTTAGACATGATAGAGATAATACTTTTTATCTGAATTGTGTAACAGAATTTCCATACTAAAAGGAATTTTACAAATTTTAACAGGTTTTATCTATGCATGTAAATTTATGTAGGAGTAATTAAAGACATATTAAAATTAAGTATATATATATACATACATGTATAGTAATAAATAAATGCATACATATAAGTATCATATCACTATCTCTCTAATCGTAATAATCTTAGAACAAAATAATTGTGTTTCAACAACTTATACAAATTACCTTGTCTCTGAATTTTGTATTTTCTTGTCAAGCAGTATTACATTTGAAGTATTATAATCAATATTACATATGTGATGTTCATGATTTTAAACATCTATTTTTATAAATATTATGTATAGAAGGAACACTACAAATGATATAATACCTACTATTGCTAAATCGCTATCTCGTTTATGAAAAATATTTTTTTAAGATATGGATCGCTAATAATTTAATGCAACTTAAAATGGTATTGCAATTTAAAAATATCACTTAATGGCTTTGTACAAAAAGCATCCTAGCTTATACACCAAGTAAACAAAAAATATTTTATAAAACCTTTCCCTCTCCATTTTCCTGGTAGATGGGAAACTATTATAACGACCGGCAGCAGCGAGGACATTCACCAAATCGGCAACGTCAGGGTTCCATCGTCATCTGAATTTGGCTCCTCTCATCTCCTTTCAGATACCTAGAATGTCATCAATCATCTCCGTTATCTGCAGACGATATACCTCCGTCTATTTACCTTCTTCCCTTTTTCTGTTTGTTTCCAGCTCGCCTGAACTCATGTGCGTGTGTGTATGTATATTTATCTGTTCTTGTGTCTGGATATTGACTCTTATGAAAGAACCCACCATAACCTGTTGTCTTTAGTCCGATTCGGTCCTTCATTGAACTCATCACGCTATCGAAGACATACATTGCTTTCCGGTCTGATGGTAAATCAAGAAAAGATTATTTACAAACATTTCTGTCTCTCTGTTTTACAGAAATGATAATAAAAATGTCCTATACTCGACTCAGCGCGGTCAAGCGTTAAACATATTTATACATAAATTAGTGATTTATATGTTCATTGAGGTAATGCACTTTACAATCATGAAGTGTGGAAATGAAGTTGGACAAGATTAATTAATGAATTTGGATGTCATTCTCTATATTTCAAACTTGATAATCGACTCATTGATCATTTTTACTTGGCAAATATTAATCAACATGTAATATCGCTCCGTTCATTTGTATATAAAAAACAATTGGATATCTGACAAAATTCCTGATAAGAAAGCTTAAAGAAGGTATACCCCATTGAACAGTTGACGTTAATCGAATATGACCGTGATGACGAACAATAAATTACAGCCTTTGCCATTTCATCAAATATCTTTATCAATTTCCCTTCCTCTCTCTCTTCTCCTCCACATTTACTTAGAATTTAGCTTGTCAGAAAGATCTATCGCCATAATATTCCATTAAATTAAATGCTCTTTAATATCTAGTGGATTTTCATGGAATATAACACAATTATTACAGCTATATACTTTTTTAGATATAGGTATCTTTTAAAAAGTATATGTAGGAAAATATTGTCCAATTAGTTTGCCTATTTTATAATTAATTAAAATGTAACAAAGAAAACTGTATGTTTAATACTTCTTTTTTGTTTTTTACCTCAAAACATAACAAACAATCTACGTAGTTAGAGCTCAATAAGCTTTTTAAAACAATTTTTCTTCCTTCTTAACACAATTAATGCGAATGAAAAAATGATTATTACAGAATTTTATAAATACCACATTAAATATATTACAAAAAGCTAAAAAAATAAAATAAAATTCATACATGTAAATATTGATAACAATATTTTAATTTCCGACATTTATTGCTTGTCTTTTTCTCTAGTTTGCATATAAAAATGTATTGCAAACCAATTAATTAATTAACTCAGTCAAATGAATTATTATTCCCATGAATTTTCACTTCAACATTAGAAACACTACATGGTTGTCATAACAATGTATTAATTTATTAATGTATCATTTTCAAAGTTGAAAAGCATCAACAAAAGGAAATGCGCTCAGTTGAGAATCAGAGGACTTTGTTTTAGCAGGAATGAACATCCCTTATCCCTATTAATAATAACACTAACTCCAAAATTGTTTTGTGAATATTGGGACACAGAACGCTACAAAGTTCTGTTTTTGCCCCACCTTCCGTGGTGGCTACCCTTCCGCTGTTCTACCTTAAACTGACTAGTACTATGGACTACCGACATTACCGCCAAACGCAACTATCCAAAATGGGGTGTCGTATTGATTTCGGGTTTTTATCGAATATTAGAGAAGTCGTCATGGGAACTTACTTGTGCTGGAATCAGATGTCAAGAATTTTATTGATGTGAAACATTTCATCCCTTCTCATATCTTCGTGCTTTCCACTTTTTTCTGCCGTGAATATTGCTAAAATTGTGGTGGCTTAGTGTAAGATTTTGCCTTAATCTGAAAAGCCGTGTTATTAATACCGGGTTTAAATTCCACTCATAATCTTGTACAACATCTAATCAAAAACAACATAATTTATCTTTAAAATATTGCATGATTGTGACTTACGCATTTTGCATTTTGATGCTATTTTAATATTCAATGTTTAAAGTGAGGAAAACTACTTAAAATAATAACTATCAGTAGAATGCGCTATCAAAATACGCTGATACAAATAAAATTTACAAAAATAAACAAATTAAATAATATAATTTTTAGTATATAATGAAGTATAAAGAATTATAAATTTATCAACAACATAATATTTTTTCTTTAAATGTTAATTTTCATTATATTGCTCACATATGGCAGACATTCTTTTTTTATTATAAAACCATTTTTATTTATCTGATGTATACTGCTAGAAATGTATGTGTATATAACTAAATAGTAAATTTGTGACACTAAAAATCCACGGTATATGCATGATATATAATTATTCATTTATTTTGGTTTTCTTTTGTATAAGAATTACATTATTGATCCTCAGGATATAGATATATACCTACACTGTGAAAAGCAAAAGAAAACTATACTCGTTTAGTGGAATTTTTCACTTGTTCTTATACAATAAATACAGTATGAAACTCATAAATGCAAAACAGTCATGACATATATATTACTCTGACATTTATAATAAATTAAAATATATATATTAACATATAAACACATGGCATTATCTATCCAAGGACAAATATGTAATTCTTTTGTTTGCTGTTTTGCTTTTTTGTGCTTACAGATTGTATAATGTATGTACATCTATTACACTCATAGACTTTCAATATATATTTATAACTACTATTAAAGATGGTTATTTTTGGATTTTGGATTTCATAATGTAATTTATCGGCTTACTGGTTGCCGCTAAGATTGCTTTATATTCAACAATGACTAAGAATTTAACCTATCGATAGCGAACCTTCTCATACATTTATACATGTATATACATGTATAGATGAAATGTAACAATATATCAAATGAAAAATCAAATTTTTTAAGCACATTCATTTGAGACATATATATATATCAAGAAGTCAAATTTTCTGGATATCACTGCAGTGAGTGATTTTTCTATAGCTACACAAACAACCTAAATATGTACTTTTATGCAACTGAAAGTGAATTGTATTGTCGACATTGTGATTATAAATTGGGTATTTACCTTCTGATACCGTGAATCAGGCTAGGTAGATGATTTGTTCCAGTGATAAACAATGTCAAGATATAAATGATAATTTTCCGACATGTATGGATTATGTGATGGCGAGATTACTGTCAAGATCACAACCCATATGATCTCGACTGGCTACAAATATTAATCCATCTTAATGCGATGCTTTCCCTTAAACTTATGATAGATACATGCGATAGAGTTTATAAATCTGCAATTAAAAGTATATATTTATTTATATTATGTGTACGCATAATTATGACTGTGTTGTTTAACAATTTAGATTTATATATATCTATTTTTACCAGCTTCCTATATATGTAGAAATCGGTTTTAATTGTTTACAATAAAACTAAATAAGTATTATCATAAAAAACCACTTATTGCTAACTTTCTATTAGAATTCATAATTATTTGATACTCTAATTATTTCAATTGCATTCTATTTAATTGAAATGGAATCAATTTGTGTTTGTTTTGTATGCATTTTCCAATGCATTTACATAATTTAGGAATCTTTGAAATGTTAATTATTAAATAATTTAATTAAATTAAATAAGTTTGCAGTATATATATATATGTGTGTGTTATATGCTTGCCTTCATTTTACCTAAAATATTTATTGTTATAAAATGATTCTTTGAAATGGAATTTGCTTCAATTATAAAGATATATATATATGAAATAGATGTAACAAGGTTCGGTATCTTTTAAATGGTAACTTATATTTTTTTAATTGGTATAAATGAGGGATGAGCTTTATTGGAAGAAGAAGAAGAAATAGCTGTATTGTACTCAGTTACTTTTGTTCGTACCTACAGTGCGATAATATTACATAAAAATTAACTTTATAACAAATCATTTTATGTATATTGAATATACAATCATGTGAGGGGTGTCTTCAAGTAATTGCCTTCCTGTTATTAACTTTCATTGTTCCACATATTAACTTTCGTTTTATTCGTCGGACAATAAAATTGTTACTTATCGAATCTATATTATTTCATATATACCTATATATTTACCAATCGGTCATGTATTTCGCATTTAATACTACCATAAATATTTGTTATATTTTGATTAGATCGCCATTATTTTATTGAATATCTGGTATATTTCAATCGAGATATGTTTAAAAAAATTCGTCATCATACTATATTATGTGATATATCGAATTAATTGATATTTATTTGTAAATATATACACTACGTATACATTGTTACACTCGTCAATTCAAATAAAACTTTCTTATTAATATGTTATTGTTTTTATTTGAACCAATTTTTAGTCAATTTTGGATTGTAGACTTCTAAGAATTGGAAATAGATTATATATGCTATTGAAGTAATGTTTTAACGAAAATAGAATAAATAAAGATGGATTAGTATATGAATAAACTACAGATATACAGAATAATATACTTAGGAAATATAATATTTTGTTAATATAAAAAGTTTTATATTAATGAAATTTAAATGCAATAAAGTTCAATAGACATATTTAAATAAGATAACAAAGATGATAATTATAAGATGATTTTTTAAATCTATTAGCTTATGTTTTTGAAGTAATATTATTATGATTAGTTTTAATTAAAGTAATAACATTTTAATTTATGAAAACAAACCAATTTTGATGTTAATTACTACAATCAAAACAAAAACTATAGCGTAGGCAAAAGGTAACTATATTGGAATCAGAAAATACCGAAATGAAGAGTGTATACATATATATAGATTGCTATGGGGATAAATATACAGATAATCAATTGTTTATTTATTTAATACAAAGACGTCGAGAATATTATTTCGTATTAATAATTCTACATAAACTAAAGCCTTTATCTACAATTATTTTCTATGCAGCAAGTTAGTATATTAATATTGTGAGGTATTTAAAAATATAAATCTAGGAAGTATTAATATTCCTATGCATTACGTTAGTCTTTAAAATGCTAATTAAAAAGATGCTATTTTTATTTTGTACTTACGTGTGAAAAAATATTCGCTAATAATATTTATTAACTAGAATAAGCCAATTTATCTTCTACGATCCCCTGGCACTGCAAGTCAATCTTGAATAATATTGTTTTTGACATATCGCTATAGCTTTGAATAAATCAAGAATACTAATACACAGGTTTGAAGGTTGGAGTCTCCGAGTATAGATGCTGGTTTTAGTTAGATTTTTAAAATTATTTAAAATATTATATACTGTAATAAATATATACATATTTAAGTAACATTTTAAAATCTTAAATTCCTCCAAAACATATATATTAAAATATTATATTAAAGTACCGCCCCTCTCCCTCTATAATTTTAATGGAACGATTTTCTGTGTACTTTGATCTGAAGCTGTGTCATTCAGCATTTATTATTACTGAAGCTGTATCTTGCAAGCTGCAAGCAAAAGATGTACCTAACAGTTAGTGAAACTATGTTGATTTTTATGCTTTTATTATGTTGTCTATGGAAGGTATTCGTACAGACATAGCCTTTAACAACTTTTTAAAGAAAGTAATGGCGAAGTTGCTCTCTTAACGGAAGAACCAATTCTACCAAAAAAGAGAAAAACATCAAATCGACTCAATGATGGATTCAAACCATACTTTGATGCCTCATCAGAACATCTATTTAGATGGATTTACTTGAAGTGATGGATAAAATAACAACGGAGGTCAGGAGTAGATTCTCAGTCAATAATAATTACCTACTTATTCCTTTAAAGCTAGAAAAAATGATATTATGTAGATGCTCCTAACTGGATTGATCAGTTTAAAAAATATGAACTGGATCAGAGCATGCAGTGGAGTACTACAACGATGATATCGATATTTTAGCTATTAAGCGGCAACTGAGAATGCCTCCAGATTTGATCAAACTCTCGGAAGAACGTACATTTTGAAAAACTCTTGTATCAATTCACTTTTCGGCGAGGTTTCCAAATTAATACGGTTTCCCTCGCTATTTCTGTAACAACAGCATAGTCAGAACGTTGATCAAAACTCCAAAATAGGTCTTTCTCAGTTTTATGACGACTAAAGAAATATTTGTGGTCCACCAAAAATAAAAGTGACGTAACAATATCGTTTTGCTACATGTCCACAAAGATAAACTGACGCTTTAGATCTCAATCATATTGCTAAAGCATCTAGAAATGTTAATGTATCCTGACTGCCATTTTTCGGTAAATTGTAATCAACGTTTTAGAATAAATCACTTCATTACTTTTGTTAGTTGCTATATATAAGTAGTTATATACGTTATTATATTGATTCATTACTTCTGTAAGTTGCTATATATTATGTAGTTATATACTTGATGATATTATGCATGTAATTTATTCTGATTAATACTGCTTTACATTTTACATCCATAATAAATTATAAAATATTTTATGTATGTTCAAATTGGCTTTTATTTTGGGCTCCCAGAATGTAACTTGTTCCGCCTATGTAATAAATTGTAATTAATAATAATAATTTCTTTTTACTAAACTAAATTGCACAATTTGAAAAAAAAAATCTGGTATATAAATTAATTTATAATGTTGTACTACTCATAGCTAAATACAGTAGTACCATGAAATAGCATGTATATAATACATATTTACGTATAGAACATTTTTTATATTTGAAATAGCTAATATTGAATTTTGTAGAATTATACAGGGCGATCGAGAAGTCACTCCGCAGTAAAAAAGAAATGTTTAAGTCACTTATTTATTATTGCAATCCAGTAATGTAAATAGGGTGTGCTATAAATATAAAACAACATACCTTAAACATAAAACAACGCCTTACTTCAATAAATTGATACATACCTACCTACAATACGTTACCTGGAGCAGAATTTTTAAAATCATCGATTTTTTCTACTGCGGAGTGACTTCTCGATCGATCTGTATAATGAAGCAATGATGTATATATTTATAATGCAAAACTTCTTTCGGTTACTTTTAATTTGTATTACATGGCAAAATAGAGGAATGTCAGATATTTAAATAGGTGATATATTTAGTTACGTTACCTTATATAAAAAATTATCATATTTTTAGTTGCTAAATAAAATACAATAACATCTAATAAGAAATAAGGAGGACTAAAAACGTGTTGTTTGACGTGTCATTTAGCTAATACCTAATATATATTGTAAGGTTAATGTTTGTCCATTTTAAAGTTGAAATAGATCCGTAATTTGATTTTGACAACCTTAATAAAATATAATTATTAAAAAAAAGAACAAATGTTAGGAATTAAGTGATAAAAAAGGGCATTTCATAATATATACGAGTATATACACATCAGAGACTGTAGTAGTTTTAGTAGTCCCTGATAGACACATATAAATATAGGCTTTAAATAATTCATATAGAGTCGTCTCAAATGTTATCTTCGCAAACATTGAAATATTTTAATGTAAATCCAATAAATAAAGTTATTTTTTATGTTTATGTTTATGTCAAAAAATAAAATAAATATATAATAAAATAAAATAAAATGAAGCAAGCAGCACTTTTAAAAGAATTATAATTGTGTCCAGATAAAAGGTGGATAATATCCTACCGACCAATTTATTATAGGGCACTATAGAATCAGTTGACTTAACAGACGCATAGCTTCGTAGTACTATTAAAAAAATAATTCTGTGCACAGTGTATAACATTTTGAAATAACTTTTTCTCAGTTTAGAAAGACGCATATATTTTCTGGAAATAGCATATATAGTCAGTCTGACATTTATTTTCAAAATGAGTGATGGGAGAGTCAACTGATATAACATGTACTGAAAGTTAACTTGATTGGTCAAAATCATATAGAGACTAAAAGACCTAGAGTCAATCTTACCTCAGTCCCTTACCTCACATGCACATGTACAGTCAAATCCATGTACACAGACCAGAAACATTCCGACAATCATATGTGCCTTAGGCACAAAGATATATAATATATATGGTATATATATAAAGGTTCTCCCAGCAATTTTGTGTAGGTCCTTCCTTATAACTATATCCGGGTATCTTGCTTTCTTCTTGTACACTATTAAATTCCCCAAAACTGAATACCCCGGTACAGTCACCTTATTCTGAACTAGTTATACACCATTGCTGTAGTGAGTCTTTATATATAATTAAATCACGATTAGTCCCTTTGGAGGATTACATCAAGGTATAATTTATAAACTGTTTGCTTTATGTTGTGCTTTTAGATATTTTGCATATATATAAAATTATCCACAAGCATTGCCAGTGTAGCTGTTGGAACATGCAATACGATTGAAACACGGTGTAAATAGAAATAAATAAGAATTTTCTCCGAGATTATAATCCAAATTAATGATTTTGTGTGAAGCTTACAGCATTTCCAGATAGCTAGAGATTCATTGTGTTAGGCCTGCACTATTTATTCCTGAAGAGTAAACATGAATTGGACCATGGTATTTGGTATACAAATACCCTTTCTATTGATTTTATGTTCTGGAATACTATTTGAAAGATCTGAAGCTGGTGAGCTAAAAATATATTATTTTATTAAATTGTTTTAAACTTATTTTGTATTGTAAATATCTAAATAAATAGTTATATACCTTAAAGTATTTAAGTAACAGAAGCATATTAAGGGTCTGTTTAAGGAGAAATGAACACGAAATCTTTTTATTTCACTAAATTTATTTCAGTTAAAAATTTAATATCTATAGGGGTAGTCAAAAAAATATCGCTTTGTATTGAACTTCTGGTTATTAAAAAAAATACACTTACAAAACTACATGTATTAACACGTAATCAACAATCAATATATATACAAATGCACAAAAAATTAAAGAACATAGTTCCCATCGGATTCAATAATCATCTGCGTAGGTGCAATGTGAACTCCTGGAATTCTTTTGCCAACATTTGTGCCGTGAGGGAGTCCAAAAAGTATTAGATGCTGTTTTGGATGTCATTGCTATTGTTGAACGATTGACCACGACGAAACGATTCATAGTTTCCGAAGATATATCTGTCCAAAAGATTTGTGTCAGGCGAGTAGGGAGGTTTCTTTAGAAGGGATATTCGTTATTCTTCAAGCCACTCTTGAACAATATGGGTGACATACGGCTTTGCATTGTCATACTGGATAGTAAGTTCCCAGCAGGGAAGAGTAGTGTCGAATGCGCTCACCATATTGTCCAAAAACAATAAGTATCTCTCGGAGTTGATAGATTCACCATCGTGTAACACCTAAGTAGACAAGAGTCTTAGAAAAACTTATGGCCACCATTATCAGCACTTTTCTGTCGGATATTGTTCGCTTTGGCAT
>JAYRBW010096848.1:1622-20271 GCA_036023295.1 Invenusta paracnida | reverse complement strand
CATAATAAACACAAACACAACTGAGCATAAAATTATCAATTCTTAATCGTTCCAAAACTTTTGCACAGTAGTGTATGCTTATCTCATTTTTATTACAATTTTATGTAATACATTAGCTAAAAACTTCTTGCATGAGAATATTAATAAATATTAGTTTATAAATTAATTAAAAAATATTTGATAATTTATCACATATTAACTATTTGTTCACAAATTTACAAAGATATATTGAAAATAATTTGCTTAGTTTTTAAAAAAGTTATAATATTAAATAAATAAAACGTTTTACAAGATGTTTACTCCCATAAAATTAACAAACAATAGTATAAGAATTATTAAATTTATATACCCGTGCCCAAAAGTAACGTACCATCACACTCTTTTTGCATTTCCCTATATATTTTGTAAAAAAAATTAATCGAAAATAAAACTTTAGGTAGCATGAGACACAAATAACAATAACAAGCATAAAAATTGTACATTTTTTTAAGAGTCTGTGTCACTATTTGTCAATAATAAATGTGACCACTATTATTGGCAATTACCTCGTCACATCTTTGTGGAATTACTCGTTTAGTCCGGAAAAATAGACGTCATCAATTGCAGTAAAAATTCCAGAGGCTGTATCGAACGATTGGTTGAATTTATGGTGTCTAATTCTGCCATCAAGATTCTTCTGGATGATGGGCCACCGTTTTTTAAAGGCGTTGTCGAGGTCTGGGCTGCTGGGAGACTACTACATGACATCGATGTGATGGGCCAAAAACAATTCCATGGATTGTTAAGCCTTGTATAGTGTGGCATAATTGTCTTGCCGGACCACCGTATTTCTTGGAGCATCTTGTGGAAAGGATAGAAGACGCTCTTTCATGATTATAATGTAGCCTAGGCCTTGAACATGATGCAGTGGAGTGCGCCCATGGCATCTTACGCCATAATGGGGTCATATGAACTTTATTCTTTTTGTTCCCGGTAGGGTGGGCGCGTATATACCTGAGGAAGAAAAGGGCGCGAACATCGTCTGCGAAGATGCTGAAACTGAAAGGGTGTGTGTCTCCCAGGAAACGGGAACAGGCAGCAGTATGAACTTGGCCAAGGAGAAGATGGGTGAGGTCTTCAAGGGGATCAAGACAAAAGATGCAAGAAGGGGAGTCCGCTTTATTTATGAGGGTTTGTAGGCGCAAAGGATGGGAAAGTGGTCAGTACGCAGCTGGGCCAAAGTTGTCTCTTCATGCCGAAACAATCGATAGTGAAAAGGGGTCTGGCGACAGTAGTTGCAAAGTGGTGGGTGACGCAGTGGGAGTCGTTGACATAGGATGCCATATCCACCTTGCAGTCTTGACTGGTACATTTGGCTATGTTTTCCAGCACATTTCAGTCAATATAAATATATAGCGGCGTTGATGACATTAGGCGAGATGCAAAGGAACCTCGTCCTTGAAGATATTCAGTGGTATTTCAAGTAAACAATAAACTATAAAGGCCTCGCTTGTCCACCTTCTTGTCAAATACGCGAGTGAAATCAAACATGACTGTTAAAGTTTGGAGTTATGTGTTTTATACGTTTCAAACCCATTTATGGTATCATCCAACATGCGTCGCTCAATTTATGTCGAAGCCTCTACATGGGAAACGGCAACCCATTCATAACAAAGCTGAGGACTAGTGGCTGCATGAATTCGAAGTCTGAGTCCACTCATTTGATATTTTGGGCGTAAACCACAAGCAAAATGTATATTGAATGACAGAAATTACTCAACATTTTTATAATTATACACAAACGTATTTATTTAGTGACACACGTGACGATACACACCAATTCACATATATTACATTATTATGCTAGTCAGTTGCCAGAATAAAGTATGCATGTGTTATTTATATCCCTCTCTATTCACTTAATGTATTTTATCGCTACTGTCTGTTTATCCCCTTCTTTATAGTGTGAATGGTTTGTAAAAACCTGTTCATTTAACTGTCCTCTGTTGTATACATCAATTTGAAATTTAAAAAACAATATTTATAATTAGAGTTATACAATTTGGTCATTAATTAACCGATATATTTTATAATATTATTACCTTATATTGTTTACTTAAGGTTGAGAACCATAAAATTAGTTTAATTAATTTACTACAATAATTATTAATCAATATATAAACAAAATTATCACATGTTAAAAAAGGACATACCTACAAATATAAAATTCTAAAGCATAATAAAAATATAAAGCAGTATGGTCACTTTTGAACAGAGGTGTATATTAAAAATATATATATATTAAATTAAAGTAGTATATTATACATGGTTCCTATGCAATTTCGCAAAAAAAATTCCCTGACTTTTCTAGGTTTTCCACATTTAAAAAAAATGCCAGACATTAATAATAATTTTTTTAATAAAGTACATACTTGATGGCGATTTCTGATTATTTAATTATAAAGTACATAGAATAAGGTTGTACAACATGTGATAAACTATTTAAAATACATCAGAAACAAGAATTTATTAATAATAGATAAATAAACAAAAACTATTTTTTTTAATGTTTTACAATAATTAGTAAATACCTATGTAACAAATTAATGCGATTCCCGTAATATAATGTTAAAATGAATAAGATAATATAGGGAGCCCAAATACTACACAAATTTTGAAAAATAATAATAATATACAAAACAAGTTCTAAATTTCGTTGTAAAATAACCTATTCATAGGCGAGACAAATTAATTTGAGTAGCATTTATGCTCCTTTATCTTATTCGTTTTAGTAAATACCTAATTTTAAAAAGCATAAAGAATTAGACAAACAAATAACATGTATATAACAAATATTTGAAAAAATGAAAAGTTTAGAGATACAATTAATATATTTTGGTATTAGGTTTACAGGATAATACAAGAAATATTGGCACTATACAATTTACATACAATTATTTATAACAAGATTTGGAATGAGGAAATAATATTGCTTCCAATATTATATACCAGTTCACTAAATGTCACATTGTTATCTTATTAGCTTACAAAATCATGTTTAGTCCATATTCTAAATAAATGATTCAGAAAAGGTGTGTAGGAAAAATGTTTAATTAAAATAATGACAATATATTTTGAAGTTCGCAAATTTGTTCAATGATTTGTCTGACACTGTCCGTGGATACCTTCACCATCTTTGCACATGAAGATTCTAAGTCATTCAAATCTTTAGTTTGACCACGAGCTTCCGCTCCTGCCACTTTTTGTACACTTCTGTTGCAATTTTGCATGATTCGTTCAGTGCTGCATGATATTTGAAGTAAAGTAAAACCACGGCAATAGATAAAACCTACTTATTCAACTAAAAAGCAATCATTTATTTTTTTAGAACAAGGAAATATAGTGAACATGTGATTTACCTTTAGCGAGCCATTTTTACAGATTGCATCAGTTCCTTGGTAAAAGGAACATGTAGAGGGCCACCTAGTTCTATTACTGCATCATAGACAGTGCGCTGTAAAATAACCGTAGATTACTTCAGATTGGGCAGAAGAAGGTCTTTGTTGACGGAGAATTCTTCTTCGACACAAGCATTACCTTGACTCAGTAGAAGCACAATCTTGATGACTATCCAAATTGTCGAAAAGTCCTGAGCAGAACCCACAATCTGTCCAACATACTTCTTCGGAAAGAGAGAATCCGATGATTTATCTTGTTCATCATAATCTTCCAAATCATTATAATGGAGATAATCGCTTCTTCTAGCTGGAGAATCTTTGAAATGAGTATGTGAAGCCTTCAGAAATTTAGCCACCTGCCAGTTTGTTGCATTTTGTCCATTTTTGTAGGCTCCGTGGAGGATTTGGAGTCCACAACAACCAATCTTTAACAGCTGTGGAGATGACGGGTCTATTTCTTATTTTTGTAATTAGCTAACCCTCTATGTAGAGACCAATTGACGTTTGGTCCGTCCATGCCAACTTGAATAAGGTAATGAATGACGTCTAGTTCACAGTGAACCTTTAGAAATTCAGATTTTAGATTCACAGCAGTGGCATGGCCCAGGAAAGTTGAGCCAATGTAACGTCCAGTCACTTCAGATTAGGAGTGATCCCAGAAAAAGACGTGGACATTTAACTGTAATATTTCAATCACCTTATTAAATTCCTCGTCAAAGCAGGAAACAAAGTTTATTGGTAAAGGTTCTGTCAGTCTTTTAGTCAGAGCAGCTTGGAAAAATGGAGCTAATCCATATGAAACTGTGTAAGCCACTTTGTCCGGATTAAGCTGAAATGTGTCCGCTATACCACTGTCAGGAAACATTGCACGGAAGATAGAATTCTTGTTTATGCAACTGTTATAGGAATAATGTTCAACAGTCGTTTCCATGCACCAGATAATTTCTGCTTTTGTCACCTCTGCAGTAGCAGCAAATTTAAGCATAGATGATTGATGACCAGATTACGTAGATGGTGCAGATGACATAGACGAAATACTTTTTAAACCACCCAATTCGTTGAGTCCTTCCTGCATCCTTAGCAACTTTCTTATGCGATTTGCCCTAAGCGTGACTATGCAATGCTTTTATCCCATGTTACTCAAGGTGATGTTTTTACCAAGGCATTTTCAACATCTAAACGCGTTGGTGTCATCTTTAGCTGGTACTATCCAATTCGCGAATTGCGGATACAGGCTAGGAACTTCCCACTGTGTACAGTAACTAGTTTTACCCTACATTACTAAAATAAAATGTAATATAATATTAAAGATATGGGTCGCATTTTAGTATAGGTCACATGTTGCATAAACCTTATACGCGATGTGATTAAAATACTTGGTTTGGTAGCCATGGGGAAATCCATTATAAACCCTTTGTTAGCTAATTTGATAATGCATTGATCAAGAGCTTTATTTCTGAAAGGCTTTTTTAAATGCTAAGTATGTATTTTGGAAAATATTAAGTTTTATCTTTTTAATACAATATATGTAGTTATTTTTGACACAATAAGTATAATAGTTGTGTTTATCAATTTATTAAAAACACCCAATTTTCACATTTTCACAAAATTCCTTGACTTTTCCAAGTTTTTCGGTCCAATACATTTTTCACTGACTTTTCCAGGTTTTGCAGAAGCATAGGTACCCTAATTATATATAATTACTTGGGATATTTAAATAGTTTGACAAAATGTCTAATTATTTTGATAGTCAACATTCAATAATAATTCATTTTTGCGTATATAGTATTTTAATAATTATATTTCAGTAATACTATCACTTGAACAACTTAGTCATAAAATTTCGAAATTAAATCATTTTATAAAACAATAATTAGATTTATAGAAATATAACTAAATATTGTAATAAAAATGTTTAAAAAATAAGTTCTTATATTTTATAATCGTAAATACAACTAAATTTGTGTATTACATCATATTGTAAATTTAAAGATTATATTCAATTTTCTAAAAAATTATAAATATTAATGAAAGAGTGAAAATTATCATAAATTTTCTTGTGTTAGAAATAATTATTGATCATATTTTTATAATTAAATTTTTTTATAATTAGTAGGTTTTATATATAAAATTTATTAGGCGTCATATTTTAACGATAAAATAAAAGTTGTATAATTAAATTTTTGTTAAACTAATTTTCACAAAATTTATACCTGAATTCAAGAATGTTTTAAGTCAATAATAACGTGCTCTGTTTGACACACTTATGACCCAACTATATGTATTATGCATATACCGACTACAATTTGAATAGTATATACATACTAACCATTAAAAAGCTGGGTGTGTTAATGTTCCGCCATGAGAAGCTAGCAATACTCCATTCAGGTATCTCCTCCTTTCCGAGCTTGTGACGCAGCAGACAAGAGTAGTGAGTATGTCCGGAGATCACCAATCTTGGCTGAACCCTTTTTAACAACTGCCGTCAGTTTACAGAATAAAAGAAAAAGGAACAATATTATAGTAGAAGAATAAGATCACTCCAGAATTGTCAAAACATGACTCTAACAGGATACGTTAATTTGATAGTGTTATGGTTGGTTAACCATTTTGATAAATAGTTATTTATTTTAAAATATTTTAATCCCTATAGTTATACATATTTCTGTACTATCTTCATGTTCATTGGGTGTGAACGCACCGCACCCCCTCCTCTGAGGAAAGCTAGCCACCTCCATCCCGCCGAAGAACATACTAGTTTTTGAAAAGCATTTAAATATAAGAATATACCTATACTCTTTAGTTTTTGTAGAACCTCATTATAGCATAGATATTTTCTTCAGACAATATACTAAATACTTTAATTCGTAAAAATCTCTCTTTATGAATCTGTCGCCCTTCAAAAGATTTTCTACTTCCCCCCATTATAAAAATCTTAACTGCTGCCATTTATAAAAAAACTCTATTTCCGTCCTTCAAAGGATTATCTACTCTTTGTTAGTTTCTCAACTACCGCCTTTCATAGTATTTTCTTTTCTGACGCTATCCATAAGATTATTTTTTACTGCCCTACATAAGAATCTCAATTTCTGTCTTCCAAAAGATCAAAATACTCCAGTCCTCCTCTGTTAATTTCTCTACTACCGCCCATAAAAAATATTTACTACTGTACTTCATGATATTGTCTATGGACACCCACCATAAGATAATTTACTATTCGTCCTTCATAATATTTTCAACTTACGCCCTCAAAAAAAAAAATTATCTACTGCTACACACATGAGATTCTTCACTATAGGGCTTCAAAAATGTTATCTGTTGTCTTTCTATCTACATATATCTCTGGATTTCTATAAAAAAAAGTACTTTCAACGACACTAAAAATATTATAATTTTTTTCTACTTTAATAAAATCTCTGGCAAGATTCCGACCACCGCTCACTTGAATATTTTAAACTAATTAGATATGTTTCAAAGACTGACCAATTACTTATAGAAAAGAAAGCACACATTTTAAGTTGTCCTGGTTAATTTGGAATATAATGAAAACTAAAAACTGGGTGATTTCATGGCAGTATTCCGCTTAGCTTATCAATATTTTTAAAATATGTAATTTCAATTCAAACAAATTCAAACAAAAAACAATCCCTTCCAGATTTCACTCAAAAGTAGAGTTATGTACGCCTATATTATTTTCATAGACATCTAGATTATCTAAAGTTTAGAATGATTATTTGTTATACATACTCAACATTACTTGTACATTTTTAACTGTTTAATGAGTTATTCTAAAATCCAAATTTTGTGGGAATAAAGTAATGGTTTGTACTGTTTTGCACTCAAAAAATTTTAACTTATTGAAGAACAGATTTTAATATGAACGATATATTAGTACAGTAATGTGAAAATTTTTGTCAAGAGGTGGCTACTAATGTCGTAACGTTTGGTATGGCACATGTACTTAAAGTTTGGACTCCTCTTTAAATATTTTTTAATGCTCGGCTTAATTCATTCGAAAAGTCATAAATATCTTGTTATCAAGCTCTAAAATCAATCTCTTTATCATATTAAATTGTCATAAATGTGTTTATTAAATATTGTTTTGTACAAAATATCTACATACCGAATATAAATTTAAAAAAGCAAGTGAAAGCTCTTTGTATAAAAACGGCTATCGGTGTTATCTGAAAAGCTCTGCAGTTTTCAAGAAGAATGTAGTAACTAAACGATTAGAGTAATTAAAAGTTACTCTAATTAAAGGATTGTTGTTTATCAATCTGTTTGCAATTTTCGCACGTTCACATTTAATTTATTTTTCGTTTTCAAAAATAGTATTTAAAAGATGTTGATGAAACTGGAGGTACCAGAATTTTCCATTGACAGATATCTATTCATTTCTACTTCTCTTTGATATTTTATTCCTCTTCAAAATGTTCTCTCTATATATATATATGTATCGTGTGTGTGTGTACTTGTGAACAATAATATAATATTCTTATACATGCTTTAACTGATAGACTCATGGGAAATTATAACGTTTTATTGCATTATTTATTTTAAATATTGTCTATATTTTAATTGTAGCTAAAACCAAAATCAGCATAATTATGGAAAATGAAAAGGTAGGCTTATTTATACATGTTAACAATTCTGAATGATATATTTAATATATCTAATAAAATTCCTTATAGGTATGTTAGCTTTACCTATAATTCAAGCTGAAAAACTTCCCTGTAAAATTAAAGTATTTCCTCTGACAATAGCAGATCTTTCAAATAAACTTTCCTACGGCCCAAGATTCTTGACTTCCCTAAATGTAGAATAATGAAATACATTTTCTACATTAAATAAAGTTTAAGGGATTACGGTATACTACTTCATTGTTTTAAAAAGTCTATATATGATTACATTTTGAAATTTTCACTTTTCTGCAAAGCTCCACTTTCGATCCATCTTTTATTAAAGGTTCTTAAGTAAAAGAAAAAAGGATGACACCTTAATTCTACTGTAGTCAGATTTAATTTGGATGATACCAAATTTTGTTTTTATTCACATTATTTAATGATTTGTACTATATGAATACACTTTCATATAAGTGAAGTGATAATTGCGATTAAAAGCATGTTTTCTTACTTTTAATATTTAATTTCAACCTTTTCTAATATTAATTTTTGTTTGGTTTTTTTATGATACAACTAAATTTTAAACCTTTTTCTATATTTATAACTCAATTATACAATTTTTTAAATAAGTCTTCTAAATTAAGAATACATCTACGGCTAGCTTACACCAATTATAATTCAAATAAAAGATAAAGTGATTTCATCTTTGCCAGGGTATAAAAACGAAATAATTAGTTGCTAAAAGTTTAAATTAACCAATCGGAAGGTAAATCTAAATGCAGTAACACACCAATTTCTTGTAGTTAAAATACGTATCAGGGTTTTAATAAAGTATCCTTGAAAAGAATTTCTACTTTTAAAATCTAAGGTAGCAAGTTCGAACAAGTAAGTACTCCTGCTTTAATAAAGTGATTTGCTTTACAAAATTGTGATTGGTTATTATTTAAGCCAATATTTCGATAAATGACTGAAATATATATAACGGCAAAGCCAAGTGGCATTTCATCCTTATAGGGACTTTTTTATATTATGTTCTGACATAACACTATAAATGAGTCTGGTCGACCTGGTTAGTAGCTTCTTTTGTAAGGCAGTCTACACCTGGGCGTGTGGGTTCCCCTTTGTCCCTTTCAGAGGCGGAATCAGGGGCCAGGGGGCAAGCGGCATCATTAGGCCGATAGAGAGGAAAGTGTTGAAGCAGGATAGGCCGAGAATAAGTCTCCGGGGTCACTGTTTCCTCTGAGTTTAGTGGTCGATAAGAAATCAATACTGGCAGCTTAAACAATTGCATTTTAATTGTTATTATTTAAATATTAAAAAAACGCAGTGCTAATTTATAGTTCATAATAAAAGGTGTATAATAAATCATTATTTTTCGAGACCTTTCACGATTCTCACTTTAAATATCACTGGAGTGAAAAAATAGAAGTGTACCGATTATAGTACACATGAAGTAAGAGATAGAAGATCAATAAAATAGGTTAACACAAGAGACACTATTATTTTGTATGATCATTTTTTATATAATCACTTTAATAAAAACTGTTCTTATATTTGTACTTGTATATATACTTGTATTTGTAAATTTCTATCAATTTGTTCCAGCGATGCTTGATAAAAGAGTGTGAAAGGCCTATCATAATACATAATTTAACACATTAGGAAATCAGAAATGTCATTTTTCCATCATTTGAAATATTTTAATTTGCAAATAATAACACATCCACTATATTTAAAATAAATACACCTACAGAAATAATCTTTTTGATAGAATAATATTAATATTTAATAATAGCTTATTTGATTACGCTGCCTAATTATTTCAATATAACTAAACATAAAAATAGCTTGAATTTATTTATATTGAAATGAATAAAAATAGTATAAATCACTACACTTATTTCATTTAATAAAAATATTTCCACCATTTAGAGGTATTTAGTTAAATTTAAAAATTATAAAAAATAATATTTGTATGAAATATGGACAAACTCTTCTAAATGCAACACAACGTGTAAAAGAGGTATTAGAATTACATTTCACTGTTGTAAACTTGAAGGTGATATCGATTTGTTTTGTTATCTTGTCATTAGATTAAATTTAATATTTATGAAATTCAGTATATTTTCTCATACCAGTTCACAAAAGAACTCCGATAAAAATGATAACATCCATAAATATACAATTTTCTTATATTGTGATATTTACAAGTCATCTACACAATATTATGATGTCCCACATTATAATTATCAAAATAAATAACCTAGGATAATAACCTAGGGATAATAACCTAGGGATAATAACCTAAGGATAATAATGGTTAATAGAAAAATTAGTGTTAGAATTAGAATGGTCAATAGAAATCAACAAATCAGACAGTGATAATTAGAATGGCCAACAGAAATATCCCTGTCAGGCAGAAGGACCAACAAAAATTCCACAGTCTGTTATCCAACCAGAACCTACCCGTTCTATATTGCATGCAATCTTTCCCAGTCTTCTCGCCTCGAGCGCAAGCCAAGTTGTGGCCCAAGCGGGTCAGTCGACGATCGGCCTCAGCACAGAGGAAGCATCCGTCGTTCTCCAGAGCCATACTATTGACAAGGACAAAGTGAACACCCGCATCGGATACCAGACGGACGGTTGGAGCGGTGAATGATTGACGGAACCGGTTGTACTTTTGCTGGGTAATGCTGTCAAGGAGAGACCAAATAACTAATATTATCGTATGAATGCAGATCGCGGAGCTATATACTCGTATATTGTTAGTAAAACCACCAAAAATGTAAGCATCTTCTATTGTGAAAGGGCGGAATAATATCTAATGATACATTTAGATGAATAATTTAAATTTATACAAGGTTTCAGGATTTTACCAATTAACTTACTGATAATGAAAACCAATGTCATGGTTACCGACAACAACACGCATTGTGGTGGTGACATTGTTGTAAGTAAACATTTTTGCGAATCGAGCCACGTGTTCCTGGTACTCTGCATCGGAGGCCCACTTGCCCTCATCTAATAGATCCCCAAGGACGAAGACAAGGTCGGGCCGATGGAGAAACATTGAGGTCTGGAAAGCGCGTTGCATCTGCCACTCTCTACGAAAGGGATATGCGTGGAATATTTTTAAAAAGTACTAAACTTAATATGGTTTCCATCGATACGCCGATGCAACAGTACATTATCATAAATATACTGAATTCTAATATTTGCAATGTAAAATAAAATACAGTATAATTTGCCTATGTATCAAGGTTTTTTAAATGTCCCAATTTTCGCCTCTATCTTTTATATGTTAATCAAGTTTGCCTATATCAAGGTGTTTTTTGTCCCGTCAACTATTTGTTCGACTTTAATCAAAATTTCGGATCTTTATTGGAAACTTTACTTAGCACATTTCACGACAGTACCTATAAGTACGTAGTAGTTATATACAATCAAAAATATTTTATTACAACAAGATATGTCAACTGGTATTCAATTATCTACATGTTGTATTGGTTACGGCAGCCATTTTCAATCCGCATAATATACAATTACTATTTTGTATATACTATTTAACAATGCCATTGTATACTGTTTTGAATCGCAATAACTTCGTTGTAAAGTGAAATAATAAAAAATTGAAGCACAGATACATTTGAAATAATATTTAAGATTAACCGTTAAATTTAAATGCACGTTGTTTTGTCATTTTTTAATTGATTGGAATTTGTTATAAACGTAGGTGTCGTCATAATAATACAGAAAATTTTGATTGAATCGTAAACGCTAAACCTAATTTTATTATAGTATATATAAATATGTAATATTTAGTCTATATGCATTTGTCTATTTAATTTAAATATATAACTACATACCTGCGCAATTTATCCCACCAATGCCCCTGACGCCATCCTAGGAGATGCGTGTCAGCCAACAACATGACTCGCAAACCGTTGGTGGTGGCAGCTTCAGAAGACAGCTGCTTCATTGGAAGGCTGGGCCAGTTACACTGGACTAAGACCAGAAAGTAGATAGTAAATTCGCAGAACGCGAAGAGGATCAACAAACCAAAAAGGCAGAAGAGAAAGCGGTAACCGGCACTCCAAGATGGTCTCGCGGTTATCTTTCTATAGAGCCGATAAACAGGCTTTGGTATTGTGGAGTTGACACTCTGCAAATTTAGTGGTACCGGAGCAGTTGTAACAGTATATTACATAAACACATTTTATTTTTAGAACTTTCCCATGTATTTTAAGACGATATAAATCTTTACAAAATTATTAAAGTTCAATTTTTACAATACTTAATATGCAATTTATAACTAAGATTCAATATATTAGAAACAAGCAAGTTTACTTCTGTTTTATTAATACAAAACGCTACACAAAGGAATAGTTCGCTCAGTAAATAATTTGACGCACTTCGAAGATTGCTATTAATCAAACAATGAAACCAGGATTACCATATTGTAATTGATCATGAATGACTAAAAAAGATATTATGTTTCGATTGAATAACATATTTTTTTATTTTTAGGTTTAAAAATCTAGAGGATTTTCTTCAAGTCTGGATGTTTCTGATATATTTTAATTATTTTAATTAATTGTTCAAGTTTAAATGTTTCTGATATTGTTTTATAATTGAATGATCTACATATAATTAGTAACATACTAATAAGTTAATCATGTAATTCATTTTCATGAAAGGTTTTAATTAATGATAAATATTATTACTCTACTATTATAAAATGCAATTATCTTAAAAAAAATGTAAATTTAATTTTACCATTTTATAGAAAAAAAGGAATATAAAATAGGTAAATACATTGAAAAACACTAGTAAATGATTTTGCATAAAACTAACATTTTTGTGCTTTGAGCACTTAGTAACAACAAAATTCATTTTCTGTTAACGTGTTAATGTCCTTCTTAATATAAAACTTTCCCCTTAAGACCAAACATAGGCTCACTTAGTCATTAAAATAACCGGAAACATAAATTGAAATTATTATTGACAATTTAACTATTATAGTGAAATAAATGCACAAGTATCCTAGTAATACGAAAAAGTGAATTTTTAACTCATAATCCTTTTCCCAAGTGACGTCGTGATACTTTTAATAGATTTATTTAATACATTTAACAATTGTTATGCGTAGTGTATATACAAAATTTATATTCAGAAGTAAATATTGCGGTATAAAATCAATTATAATTACTATTTTCTTACGGTAAAATATATCAGAATATGCACATATCGAATAAAATATAACAGATGAAGCACAAACTGCTGTGAAATAAGTATATTTTTACACACATTTTCGGAAGAGAAACTTCCCTTATCGAGTGCGATAAAATATGATTAAAAACAGATAGACAGGCTATTTAATAGTTGATAGAGCCAACAACATTTATTAGCCTGTCTCTCTGTGTTTAATCATATTTTATCGCACTCGATAAGGGAAGTTTCTCTTCCGAAAATTTGTGTAAAAATATACTTTTTTCACAGCAGCTTGTGCTTCATCTGTTATATTTTATTTTATTCACTAAAATGATACTTCAGGAAACTTACATCTTTATGCACATATCTTTGTGGTAAATTCATCTTTTGGAGGAATATCAATAAAATCAAATTTGAACTCTTCGATTACATCATTAAATAAATATGCCTTCACATCAGCACAAACATTTATAAAAACAATACAATATTGAGTTTGGTAGATATTTCTTTTAATGAGATAAAACCTATCTTTAAAACTAGCATCTAAATAATAGCATATTTAATAAATCTAGCAAACTAGACTTTCAGTACTTTAACATTTTAAAACAAAATTAGTTTCGTTCAACCACGTCCATTTTAAACAAACAATAAAGAAAATATTAGAAAAGAGACTTGCATTAGAAATATACATATGTATTTTTAAACTTTAATAATATAAAACATACACCCACAACAATTATTTCTCCTTAATATATAGATACAATGTTACTTCAAAATATGCAATTTGAAATCTATTTAAAATGTTGAATAACACGTAACGATGAAGAATTGTATACATTGAAGTCACTAAAGTAGGGGACGACAAATCAATGGAACAAATTATTTCTTTTCATCACGATACCGATAGTGAAGATCGAGCACATCATATTGACCAATAAACTTCCAGCCGTCAGCTGTCATGTGATATACTGAAAAAAAAAGATTAAACCATTCTTATAAAATTAAGTTTTAAGTGATTTCTGGAAGACCATATTATAATAAAAGAAATAAAAACTATCTCGAATATTAAAATTAGCAAGTAAAAATATTCAAATACACGCGTGTAGATTAATTGGCCACCTATTACATTTTTATAAAAGTATTAATGAATGTGAAGTAAAACGTGTTTATGCTAATTTTACCAATAATTTTATATTATGTATCTTATGTATACGTACATTTGTGTATAAATATTTTTATGTAAAATAACTGAACTTTTTTCAAAGGGTGGCTATTAATCTGCACACGTGTGTATTTCTCGAAACCTTCGGTAACAGAGGTCTTCATCAAGAATACAATAAAAATAATAAGGTTAACTTATAAGTTTCATTGTATCCTTGAAGAAGACCTTAGAGTAGAATGCAAAAACCGGCCTAACTCAAGGAAATACACCAAATCACTAAAAAATTTCTAAAAATGGTTCTTAAATTAATAAAACAAAAACAAATCTTTTTGAAACAATTATAGATAAATGCGAGTTTAAAATCTGTCTTAGCTCGATAAGTTCTTTTATAATAATTTTTCATAGTATTCTTTCATATTTCCAAGTTAGAGGAGTGCCTGGAAATTTTAAGAGGTTCCTCAAATTAAGACAGTTTTACCAAAAGGTTGAAGAATTTTACAACATAGTTAACATATTTTATATATTTTCAGCTTCGTTAAAAATGTAGTGGAAACAATTTGTATTTTTCTTACTTAATTTCAAAATAAATTTATATTGTGATGATATTATATACATAGTTTATTATATTAAAAATAAATGTTATTCAAACACAGGTTATACATCTATCTAAATAAAATGTATTAACTATTTTAGTAGAATATATTATTAGAATGAAATAAATAACTTGTAAAAAATTTGTAAAAGAATACAGAGCTGAAATAGGTAACCGCATTTCATGATTAAGTATTATATTCCCATAAAAGTAGACTATTTAAATAACTGCATTAAACAATAATAAAGTAATAAATCCCAGTAATGAAAAAAAAGCTTTATAATACTGAAAACAATTTAAAAAACATTTCAGCTTAGTTTTTCATACTATTATAACCTTGACTCCATACAACTAACATAACTATCCTTTATTGTATTTGAATAATGTATCATAAGTGATTAGTGACAAATTAATCAATCTGTAAAATAGTTTACTTACAGTTAACAACACCTCCGGAGGCAGCATCTCGGTGGGTGGCGTGATATATGGACCTGCGACCGAGATCATAAGCCTCCTCATCAGTGAGATCATGACGATGTCCACTGTCTAGAACACCATAGGCGTAGGTGCTGCCAGAACCACATGAGAAGAGCTGGTTCGTCAATCGAGTCCCATCATCGTCAACGTAGTAGAGGCCTGGTCCTTTCTTGTCCCATCCTGCGATCATGGTTCCCATACTAAGTCCCATCCCCTTGTAGTTGTAAATCATGTTTGCAAGAAGCTTGGAGGCAGCTGCGACAGAAATGCGCTCCTTATTACGTAGTTCATATAACCTAGATATGATCGATAGTAAAAATACAGAAATATTACTAATAATATTGCATGTTTCAAAATTTTTTAAACTATGTTGGTACATGTAAAGATTGAAACACGATTTTTATAGGTTTCTTACACATTATATATACGTTAAATATGTTTGTTTATAATATACTGTTGTATATGTGTTTGATAGTATGGCGTTTGTCTACCAATAAACCTGTTATAAATAACATTGATTATATGACATCTAACTTGCGTAACAAATAAATTTATATATTACAATAAAAATGTATTCATAAATGTACATTAACATTTAACACACATCACCGGAAATATAAAAATATGTTCTAATTTGATATTACTAGTTTATATACATACATAATATATTATAATGGATGCAAAAACAAATACGATCAGCAAGTGATGGAAATAATACTGTCAAATATATTAAAGAACTTTAACGATATTATATATACAAATAATATATACTCAAGTGTTAATTGATTGATAAGTCTGTTTTGTCGTGAAATAATTCCAATATATGTTATACACACTGCAGAACAGATCTATGTATTTAAGTAATACGAACCCAGCTTATAACCCTTCCATTTTTAACTTAAATAATTAATTGTGTATTAAAATATTTAAAGAAGCCATTATATTATGTAATAAACATAAAATGTACAATTCAGTATAAAAATAATAATTTAATTTTATACCTTTATTAACAAGAACATAGACAAACCTGCACTGCCTCGCCAAAACTCGTTCCCAGTACTGACAATCAGCAGCTCCCCCAGCCATTGTTCCCAAAAGGTATGGATTAATCTCGATCACTTTCTTTACAGTCTGAGAGGCTAAAAGGATGTAATAGTGCATTATTTTAGTTCGTGTATATGTCTGTATTATACCATGATTAACAGTGAATGTATTGCAATTTATTTATCTTTAATGAAAGAGTGTGGACAAATGTAAAAAAAATACTTCAGACAACAAAAAATAAGTTTTTATTTAATATTTTTATTTTATTTACTTACTCTATTAGTTTCTCTGCAATAAATCACACTTTCAATTAAATACTGTCAGTGGTTAACTGAATGAAATTTAAAGCAGTTTGAAATAATACAACAAAAAATAATTTATATTGACTAATGAAATATAATCAGAACCGTATATGAATATATTATATACTAACTGATAAATACTAAATATACAATACACGTTTTCACAATATTGTACTGTCATTTTCATTCATATATTTCTATTAAAATCTTAAATTTTACAATCGTTTACTATTGTAGAATATATATGTATACATATCTATAACATATTTTAAAATACCCCAAATAAAAAAATCAGAAAAAAACAAAAACTAAAAATGATATATAGAACTTAATAAAAAGTATCACTAGTAAGCAAGATTTTGAGGAGTTAAACAGGGTGTTTCGTTTGAATATAAAACTGAACTGGTTATCTTAAATAAAGATGTAGAGAATATAGTACATATATATATAATGTAAAACATTTATTGAAATTAACACTGCATATACATAATATGTATCTCCACATTTTATAAAACATAGTTACCAATATATGATCCCATAGATGCTCGTGAATCAACTGCAACAATGACTCCATTTTGATATTTGAAAGCAAGTGTTGTAGTGCCATGAGCAAAATGAATTTTAAGATCCTTACATTGAACACCATTATCAATTGGTTTCAGTTGCTCCTGAAATAACAATAGTCACTGATTAAAGAAATGTAATAATTTATGTAAGTCAAATATATATTAAATAACTTTGTTATAAAGATATATTAACATACAAGTTTTTTTTAAGAACACTGTCAGCATTTTGAAACAAAAAATACAGTATAATGGCCAATTTTAACTAGAAATGTAATCCTGCACCAACAGGTCTAAGAGCCTTAAAAACACTGAATATGGGAACCCAAAATGTATAGTGGAAACTGAGTACATATTTGAGTTTCCATCAATTCTATATTGTCTACTAATAATATATAAACATACACTCTATAATAGTTTTAAAAATCTAACTTTTAAAGCATTTTCATTGTGTTACTCAAGTTGCTGACTTACTAATGAGTGGATCCCCTCTATAACTAACAGACTTTTAAGAAGGTAACATTGATTTTCACTCTAGTTAATGCAGGACTTAAGGGCAATAAATGGGAAGATTGGCTCGTGGGGTACAGAAAAATTAGAAGTAACTTTTATTATTAACAAATAATATGTATTCTTTTAACATGACAAATTATATAATTATATTATGGGTGTAATGCCCATATATCGAATTTGTGTGATTCAGGAATTGCACTGCTCATTTATGAATTCTTAAAAAGTTCAACTTTATTTGAAAAAAATATACATATATAAAAAAGTGATAATATGGTGATTTTATGGTAAAAAGGACTGGTCATATCTGGTGCAGGTAATGCTGCGGCTCAATTAAGAGTCTGGATATATTATATACACAATATAAAAATACCCTATTATAGTTTGATTTTTTATGAATTCTTACATTTAGCAGTAAAATTATAGAAATGTTCAAATTCTAAAAAGGATATAAAATACAATAAAGATCAATTTTAATTAAATGAATTTTTATAGTACAGTCAAACCCCAGTTTTATGCCAGACTTGGTTCCAGTGAAAAGTGGTGGATAATTGAGAGTTTTATTTTAAGTGTTAAATTTATGTATGTGTCTATGTATGTATGTATGTATGTATACTAGAAAAATACCATTTGTTTACGTTTACTTCACATATTATATTTATTAACAATTTATTTATCAATGTTAATTTTTTAAATTATGAAAAATTTAGTACTTCATATATATATATA